>JAFIRS010000108.1:1080000-1251124 GCA_018342105.1 Gonioctena quinquepunctata
TTCGGGATATTACTCAAGCAACAATCTTTCGATCAAAAATTTTTCCGGCAAAATAATATTCCCTTGATATATATTGTAACTGAAGAAATATCAATGACATGAAAATACACAGATGTTCACGAAAATAAATTTAATTTTAGTGAAAAATTGATGAATATACATACACCAGCAAACCCAAATATAAGAATTACCCAAATTAATAAATTTTATTATGTGACCAAAAACATTTATAACCTTGTTCAAAAAATATTTTTTTTGTCATCTCCGGTTAAAAAGTTGTCGACATTTTCTTTAAACAAGTTAAGGATTTTTTGGCTTTGTAGCCATCTCCTTTCTCATTTAAGTGAGGAAAAACACTGAGAAATTTACTTAATCAACTGTCGACCTCAACATCGAATATTTAGGCCATAGAGATGAACTTTTATATGATGCCAAATTGGTAATAAAATACTATCCTCTGTAGTTCTTACTATTTTTTGTTTCTTACTATTAAAGTTTTTTCCCCAAATAAAGGATTCTATAGTTAGTTAAGTCAAAATTAATAACATCACTAGTGATTGATTTGTTTGAAAATATGAACAGGATGTTCATAAAATCAGATGTAGTTGTTTTCTGTTAGACATTCACAGAAAAATAACTTAATTTTTATCGTGGATTTTTCAATTCACAGAAAAATCTTTCTATTCAATATTCAATATTCAATTGAGAATGTTTCCCTTTTCAATCACTACTGATGTAATGAAACTTTTCAAAATGCCAAAAATGCACTTAAAATGTATCATTTCATAGCGGGGTTGGATACAAATGATTTAACCACTAAAAAATAACTACATATATTGTTGATCTTATTTGATAATCGCCTATGATATTTCTTCAATTTGTTTTTCTCCAAAAAATATTTTTATTTCTATTCTCTTTCTTCATAAAAAAAATAATGTACAAATGTACCGGAAAAGTAACACTTTCTTGGAAATTGAAGCCACATGCAAATTTTGTTGTTGTCTCGGATGGTATTTTCCGGAAACGATCGAGTGCCTATGGCGAATAACCGCATACAATCATTTTCATAATAATTGACCTAGATAGCGTAATAGTAAGCAGTATTTTTGGTCTTATCGAGTCTATCACCGTTATTATTCTAACGAAGTGCGCCAGCAGAAAGTATACCGGATCGCGAGGAACATTTACTTTTCCTCTCTCGTCAATTGACCTGGTGTCAAACTGGCGTCTTCAAACGAAGGATATTTATACAAACATAAAGTTCAAATTATCAAAATTTTAAATAATCTAATCAATGATGTCACGAATTTATCAAATGTATTTGGTTAGTTGGCACCCAATCATTAGTAGATGATTCCAACGAGGGAGAGTATAACCGAGTGTTAATGGCCACGTTTATACCGTGCCTCGGTATGCAGACTAATGATTATATTCCAACCAAATTCTGTTAGTCAGTGTGGTATAAACTGTGCACTTGGTCAAGTAACTAGCTTGGTTTGGTACCGAAATTTGTTGTGTACCAGACTATAATACTAAGTTGACTAAGATGGTGTAAACATTGGCCACGTTTATACAGTGTGTGAATTTGGTAACCTTACCAAGTGTATGTGACCAAATTCAAACCAAATGTTTAAGTAATCGTTTATTTATATCGTGTTTTGACAAATGATTAATTAACCAACTTGGTTCTGGTTTGGTATTTATTTAGTCATATAACCAAGAGAAAGGTTTGAAACTCTGCTATCTAATTCGGAATTGTGTCATCTGTCAATGACAATATCTGGATGTCAGTGAGCTCAGGCTCAGTTATTTTAAATTCCATTTGTTCAGCAGTTTTTGTAAAGCCCCTACTCAACATGCCTTCTTCAAGACTCTTGTAAATGTCTAGGTGTTTAAATTTTTTGCCATCTAAAATTAAATTAAATTAAAAATATTTGTAGAAACGCACTGGTTTCATCATCTTTGGCCTTTTTTCCTAGGAGGTTCTGAACTGCAGCAATTCATTTTATATAAAAAACAACAACAATTTCCGAGGTAATGATGCGGAAACTAAGGTTAGGAATCACAAAACATATTTTTCACTCTCTCGCTCTGTTTTTTATGGGTATTGTTTTCATTCGGTTCATTCAGCCAGTGCGATAACCACAACAGAACGCTTAGCAATCTTTCAAACCAAAATTTACAGTCACAGTGGGTAAAACTTATCATACTGTTTACACCATCTTAGTCAACTTGGTATTATAGTCTGGTACACAACAAATTTCGGTACCAAACCAAGCTATAGTTAGAGAGATAAGTGCCATGTGAAGTGGAATGAATAGAAAAATCGAATTGAACGGTTTTCTTCACATAAAGGATTCAATATAAAATTGAACCAGAGAAAGGTAGATCTCAGGTGAAAAACAACTACTTTCCTGGCAAATACCACGCAGAACGTTGAATGATATTCACCTGAAAATCCATGCATACTTCCATATAATATCAATGGACATTGAATGCAAATGTTTCTTTCTGATAAGCTCGATTATGTTTAATTTATGTCGTGTTCACCTAACAATCCGCATACCGGTTTCAGGCTTCTTGGCCCTCATTCTCTGGTTCAATTTTATATTGAATCCTTTATGTGAAAAAAACCGTTCAATTCGATTTTTCTAAGCTATAGTTACTTGTCCAAGTGCACAGTTTATACCACACTGACTAACATAATTTGGTTGGAATATAATCATTAGTCTGCATACCAAGGCACGGTATAAACGTGGCCATTATGATAAGTTTTACCAACCGTGACTGTAAATTTTGGTTGGTAGATTGCTAAGCGTTCTGTTGTGGTGTGGTTATCGCACTGGCTGAATGCACCGAATGGAAGCAGTAGCCATAAAAAAGAGAGCGAGAGAGAGTTACTGAAAAATATGTTTTGTGATTCCTAACCTTAGTTTCCGAATCATTACTTCGGAAATTGTTTTATATATTTTTGTTAGTATTTTTTATATAAAATGAGTTGCTGCAGTTCAGAACTCCTAAAAAAAAGTCCAAAGGTATTAATTGGACAGATGAAGAAACCAGTGCGTTTCTCCAAATATTTTTGGACAAGAAATCTATGTCAATTTTAAATGGCAAAAAATTTAAACACCTAGACATCTACAAGAGCCTTGAGTAGGGGCTTTACAAAAACTGCTGCACGAATGAAATCAAAAATGACTGAGCCTGAGCACACTGACTTCCAGACATTGACAGATGACACAATTCCGAATTAGATGGCAGAGTTTCAAACCTTTCTCTTGGTTTCATGACTAAATGAATACCAAACCAGAACCAAGTTGGTCAATTAATCATTGTAAATAAACGATTACTGAAACATTTGGTTTAAATTTGGTCACATACACTTGGTAACCAAATTCACATACGGTATAAACGTGGCCAATGTATTCTTTAGGCAAGCCATGGTTACCAGAGAGAATATTTCATACTCTCTCATCACTTCCAGTTTACCGGAAACGATCCCAACTTGGGCATTTCAAATGGAACACCCTGTATATTTTTACTTTTTTTGATTCTAGGGACGATTTTGACTACGATCACATTGTTTTCAGACGAAAAATTGGTACATTTGATTTTTCAGAAGCATTTTTATTTTTGTATCCATAGTGCGTTGGAACCACTTTAATCAATCTGATGGACATGAATGATGAGTATTAGTATATTGTTTTACGAGTGACGAAAGTATCATTTCTTGAAGCGAGAGAATAGTTTACCAGCCGAGGCTGGTAACGTTCACGAGCTTCAGAAATGTGTTCGACGAGTGAAACACTATACTTTTTCTACAACCCTGTTTATATCATAATAATATGCTAAAAAAGAACGATGAACAACTATTTTATTTTAAATTATAAACAACAGAATTTCTTTAAACATCACTTATAATTTAAATATAGGTTAATTGTTACATTCGAGCAAGTATTCAAAATTATAGGAGTATTTCAATCAAGATTTTTATGTATTGAGGTAGACGATGCCACATCTGTTATGTTGTTAACTGATGTCACTCCAGATGAAGATGCGTCGTAATTGAATAGCGTTGTATTTTGTATGGATTGTAAAATTTGTATTTGTATTTGATTTTTGATTGATTGATCAACATATCCCTCCGCAACGTAACTAGATTTCTAGCCTCCATGCTTTTTTAATTGAAGTAAATCACCTCCTGCATCCACTGATAGCGTTGCGGAAGTTCTACGCAAACAATGCCAAGTATATTTTTGGGGATCAGGCAAGTTTAAATATTGAGCTATTTGCATAGGAAATTTACTGAATTTATGTATTCCCACAATCTGTCTAGTACACTTTCCGTTCTGGTAGTTAATAAAGAATCTTCAATTTATTTTGTCCATATCTAGTGGACGGAGATTCATATATATTTTATAAATCTCGTAGAAGAACCCAGAAATGTGGAAGGAACGCGGTACTTTTGATTTTGTATTACGTATTGTAACTAAGAGTATACTGCTGGTATCTTTCACATCATTTACTATCAAATCTTCCAATTCATGGCAACGACAAGCCCCCGAAATTCCAAAAACTGAGGCTACCTACAAACGTTAATATTCATATCATTAAGAATTTGTCGCAATAATAAAGTAATTAACTTACCACAAAGTGAGTTTATACAGCACGTAAAATAAAATAAAGTATAATAAGAAATAATAATTTTCAGAGTGTTTATAGAGCTGAGTAAATTAATGTAAAAAGTAAGAAGCTGTCAATCGAAATTTGGGATTTTATGTTGAGGTTACCTCAATTCAAATGATGTATACTTGTAAAATTGGTCGCTGTTATTGTTTATTAAATAAAAATAAGCTGCTGTTGACAACACTAACAATATTATAAAATTTTCGTCATACTAAGACATTATTGGGCAAAAACTAAATTTTAAAAAATTGCACTGATCACATCATTTTCCAGTTATGAAAACAAAAACATGTACTAGGCTGAATAGCTATTATATCATGTCCATCTATCATCAATTTTCGTCAATTTGTTTAAATTATTCCGTATGTACATGTGCCTAACAACTAGTCAAAGTAAAATAAAAGATAAAAGTTAACCATCTTTTATTTTACTTCTTATTTTATATTACTTCTTATTTCATTTTATTTCTGTATAAACTTGTTATGGATGTTGTGTAGTTTTAACTTTTTAAATTACTTTATTTCAGTTCTTATTTTACTTTACTTGCTGTATAAACTCACTATTATAGTGATTAAGAACTCATATAGATGAATCACGGCAAAGAAATTTTTTTTCCAAAAAAGAGAACTCACCAGAAATCATTTGTAACACTGACGCAAGAGAGGCATCGCGTTCACTAGGTCTTCAATACATTTTTGTCGTCGAAAATCTATTTCACGTTTCCACTATCATCAGGAAGACCGGAAGAAATCGGAAACACATTTTCTAGAAGCAATCTCACTTTGCAAAGATGGAAAAAAGTTAGAAACGTTTCTTTTGGAGAGACACTTTGAAATCAGTGTTTTTCTGACAGTAACACCTGTCATGGGGTATGATAGATTGATTTGTTTGAAAATATGAACATGGTTCAAGATCTTGTGGAGTATTCATGTTGAAAAGGGAAACATTTTCAATTGAATATTGGATAGAAAGATTCTCCTGTGAATTGAAAAATCCAAATCGTAATCGTATTTACCTAATTTTACTATTTTAACCATAGTGCATAAAAGTCAGTTTCATTATTTATGAATATATAAAAAAGCCTACTTATTCAGCTTATGTCACAAAAATAATTATTATTATTTATTCTAGTTAATACATAGAATATCTAGAAAGTACAGGTACACCAACATATCCAGACAGATTTGAACCTCGGTATTTCGAAAGTTATTTGATATTTATGGAAAACCTGTAACGTGAATAATGAAAAGGAATATTTCCGGAACGCGGTGCGATGCACGGACAAAGTGATATTTAAATGAGGTAGTGTGCGGCTAAAGATCATCTGGACTATAAAGTAGATATATAATGCTGCCAGAACACGCAATGCGAACTTGTATATCACCGCGATACGTAACACCGGGATGTAATGCCGTTTCGTTGCGGAATCTCGTAAATTTCTGCAATTCCGCAGAAATGGGGAACAATTCGACAACAGACATATCATACGGAGTTGCGCGTAATTCAGTACTAAAACAAGATATGCAGCGACGTTTTTCGATATGTGATTCGCGTACTAAATCGGGTTTGATAATGAAATGTAGCCCAAGTATCTAACGTGAGATAAACTCGAAGTCGTCTCCACGTAAATGTTTTATTTTTAAAAAGAAATGTTTCGGGCCTCTATACATGTTTCTTTTCCAAAATGAAACGTGGAGACGACTTCGAGTTTTTCTCACGTTAGAAATTAGCCACTCCACTTTGAGAAATCATGGACCTAAGCCTTCGTTTAATAGACTAAGTATGTTTTTTGGTTTTCCAAAAGTATCTTGTAGGCAAAGAGCTCGTGAAGTGACCTTTCTGCTGAAAACTCTGGAAAGACTAATATACAGATACATAAGAGACAAGGTATTATTAACAAACCCTCTCAACGAACGCCAATTCGCGTATCAGCCAGGTAAGTCAACAGACTTGGCACTGGATGATCTTAACAGGCTACTAAAAAAAATCCCTGGAGGCCAAACAGATAGCCATAGCGACCTTTGTCGATATTGAGGGTGCTTTCAACAATGCACCTACAAAATCAATTACCAAAGATCTAGAAAATAAAGGGGTCCAATCCCTCCTGTGGCAAAGGGTAAACGCCAGTTTGGTGAAAAGGTGAATCATATCAACCATTGGCGAAACCACAGACAGAGCAGGTAGGGGATGCCCACAAGGAGGGGTACCACCTCTTCCTAGTAGACGAACTACTGGTAGAGCTAACATCCAAAGGCATGTATTGCTTAGGATATGCCGATATGTAATTAGTGCAAGAGGCAAATTTGCAGGAACCGTCTCGTAGCATATGCAGACTGCTCTAAACTTAACAAATAAGTGGTGTCTGGAGGAGGAACTGACTGTTAACCCTAAAAAGACCACAATAGTTGCTTTTACAAAAAGAGATTACTGAGTACTGAACGGGGTAGAAATTCCACTTGCACAAGAGGCAAAATACTTGGGAGTCATCTTTGACCACAAAAAATAATTCAAAAAAGCACAGTAGCCCTCAACCTATGCAGGAGAATGTGTGGAAAAAACTGGGGGCTACAACCGAAAATGATCAGTTCACTATATAGCAGGGTCATCAGCATACGGTTCGGTGACATGGTGGAAAAAGACTCAGCAGGATGGGGCGATCCGAAGGCTAAGTGGCACCCAAAGTTAAGCCTGCCAGGCTGCCACAGGAGCTATCAGGACCACCCCAATAGCCGCCTTAGACGTCTTGCTGAACCAACCACCACTTCATTTATGTAAACGAGGCGACGCCAGATAAGTCGCCAGCAGATTGACCAGAGGGCAAGCGCCCATAAGTACGCGGCAAAGTGTATGACGATCTATGCAAAGAGTTGGAAACCGACCCCATAATGGGAATGCCATCGGACGAGATGCTTCCCAAGTATAGCTTCGAGAAAAACTTTAAAACAGTCATAGCAGACAGAGAGGCATGGAACGGAGGACCTTCAATCAATACACAAATTGCCGGCTACACAGACGGCTCAAAAAGCAAAAAAGGTGTAGGAGCAGGAATATATTTAGCCAAGCCAAAGACAGGATTCTCACAGAGCTTAGGCAAACTGCGCAGAGGAGTTACTAAGGAAATAATTCAAGAAAAAGGCCATTGCCATATACTCTGACAGCCAAGTGGCTATTGAAGCAATCAGCTCCATGCAAGTTAACTCCAAACTTGTCTGGGACTGCTTGGAAAAATTACAAAAAATAAGCAGTCAAAACAAGACTATCTCTGGTTTGGGTGCCAGGCCACACAGGCTACAAGGGCAACGAAAAGGCCGATTCATTAGCCCGAGAAGGAGCACGATGAGCCACGATTGGCCCAGAACATTTTTGTGGCACAGCGAGAACGTTGCGAACAACACAAACCAGTGGTTGAAAGAGCAATATCAAGAGTGGTGGAACAAGGCGCCGGGCATGAGACAGGTCAAAAGTTCATCAAGGAACCATCGCCAAAATTCACAGAGTGCCTGCTAAGCCAGAATGGGATATCAACCAGTATCATGGTTGGGCTCCTGACAGGGCACTGTAGGCTCAACAAACACATGAATAACATCGGACTGGCAGACACAACCACATCTAGGTTCTGCCAGGAGGAGGAGGAATCCTCAGCGCACATACTGTGCTACTGTGAAGGTTTTCAACGATACAACAATACCCAACAACCCCCAATATATGGACTCAAGGTCTGGCCTATGGAGTCTAGGAACAAGGACGGGCCTAGACAGGGAACTCTAACATAACATGGGGACATACACAATGCAAAGGTCACAGTGAAGTGGCTCCTAGCCCATAAACCCCGTACAAATCTAATCTAATCTGATGGTCTGCAGGCAAATTAGTGTATCAATTAAATTTATAGAAATGCACCTGACAAGTACCATCTCAACGCCCACTCGATACTCTAAACTCAAAAACATGCATAGATATTTTTTTTACAGATTTTGATAGTGATTACACTGGTGGAGCTGAAACCGATAAGATAATCTACAAACATTCAAGAGGTACCTACTTCTTCCGATTTCACCTAACCCTGGTGTACTTTCATCAACTTATTGATATTCTCGTGAAGTCGAAACTTTAGAGAAGATACTACCCCAGAAACGTATTTCATGTGTAGGACTTAAAACTGCATAATATGCAACTTATAGTGCTGTGGAAGTTATATTGGTGAAACATCAGGAATGAAAAAAATGCGTTAAATCGAACATCGGAATTATATTTGACATGTATGAGTGAAACTCGTACTTGAGCAATTTTTTAAGATTTTGGACAGTTATTATTCATAAAACACAACATGACGATGAATAGAATACTAGTTTACACGGAATAATTTCGAGAATCCGGGGTATATCGATAGATTTTTAAGCGGAAATCAAGTAAAGTGACGGATGTCTTCATCAGAAAAAATCGTTATTCGATACCATTGTTTTGAGGTATTCGTGGATGTGAACCCAAGGTTATACAGTCTGAAATGTGATATGAATCTGAATCAAAATCATGCGTCTTGCGGTTGATCTAACGTGACAGAGTAGACGTAAACAAAATGTGGTTTTAGTTTGCCTCTCGATGCTGATGTGATTTTTATGTCACGTATTAATTTCTCGAAAAACAAACATAGAAATGTAAACTCTAGAAGTATCTGGATATCAGTAACGATTTTAATAGTCCAATATAAAGTTTGAAATACACTCCATTGGAAAATGCTCGAAATTCTGAAAAAACTTGAATTGAATCCGGGAATTGTACTGATCAATATTGTTAAAATATAATCAGTGAATTCGAGACCAGCCAGGAACGGACCTGTGCTGACATAAGATAGCCACTCAATCTTGCAAATTAGACTTCCTCAAATTTGGCAAGGGTTTTGAATCCGTCTAGGAATTTTATAAAAAAGGGGCATTTAACATTCTTCCTAATTCTGAGTCATCAATTTTCTCTTCACTTTCTTGAAAATTGGTCCAAAATCAGAGCTGAAACGGAACTTAACAAACAAGAGCGGTTTAACTTGAATTTTTAACCGACGAAACCAAAAAGGAAGAGGTTCTCTATTCGACCCGTATATTTTATTTTTTTCCATAATATTTTTTTATGTATGATCACGCATAACATTTTACTGAGGCGTCCGATTCCGATAATTCTTTTTTCAGTGGACAGGGTGTACTTTGAATTTGGTCCCATTTGAATTTGAAAGATGAAATCCACCCCTAAGGGTAGCGAAATGAAGGATATTGATCACTCACCCTCTGAATTCTGGTCCGTTAACCGATTCTATCAGGCATAACTTTGTACTGGGTTCTTCGATTTCGATTATTCTTTTTTCAATAGATAGGGTATACCTTATATTTGAATTTCGGAAGGAATTAGCCACCCTTATGGGTAGAAAAATAGGGGATAATTGATTTTTCACTAGTGAACATTGGCACACACATACGTAGTTGACAATGACAGATCGCTACTGACATTATTCTTGTTCCACATTCGTCAAAATCAGTATATTTTTATGAGAGGATGGAATGATATACAAAGTAATGAAATAAACTAACCAGAACAACGAAAATATTCTATATTACAACAAATAGTAAAAGTAGATAATCATATTATTTAACTGGTAATAGTTGAAGTAAGGTGGGTAAGTAAGTATTTTGGAAGTAATCAAAAAACAAGTAGGTAGTAATTGGTAGATTTTAGCCACAAAAAATTGAAAAATAAAACCTTTTAACAAAAAATTAAACCGACGAAATACGGAACTGAAATGTAAAAATAAAAACTTTTAACAAAAAATTAAACCGACGAAAAATCAACTGAAAGCAAAAATAAAATAAACCTTCTTAGTCTAAATGATAATTGAGCTCCTAAACTAATGTAAGTAACTGATTTTGAGTCGGCGCCAAACAAACTAGCAATTGAATTAGGTGAAGCGTAAAATGATGGCAGCGAGATGCACGGCTGCGTTTTGATGATTTCTTTCATAGATAATGATCTTCGATAATTGTTTGTTTGGCGCCGACTCAAAATCAGTTACACTAGTTAAGCTCAATTATCATTTAGACTGAGAAGGTTTATTTTATTTTTTGCTTTTCAGTTGATTTTTTCGTCGGTTTAAGTTTTCGTTAAAAAGTTTTTATATATCCATTTTTTTTCCAATTTCCTGTTTCGATTTTTTAAGTGACGATCGTAACGCTTTTTATAAAAAAGTTTTTGAAAGTGTTTTTAACCGCCAACTCAATTGCAAAGCAACCCTCGAAAGTCAGAGACTTGTGTGAGTTGAAAAGACGGGGACCTTAGCTTTTTAATTGTTTTACGAAGCACTATTCGGCTGGTAACCGTGGACAGTCCGAACGATTGATATCTAGGTACCAAGAATGTTCGGTTGGTCACCTATCTCCTCCCGCTTCAGTAGCCGTGCCGGGAATCGAACCCGGACCACCTGGGCATCAGCCAGCGCCTCTACGCTTGCGGTCACCAGCTCAGTCCAATATAAAGTTCAAAATACTCTCCAATTGGGAAATGTTCAAACTTCTGAAAAAACTTGAATCAACTCCACAAAACACTGTTAGAGGCTGCCAGGGAAGGGCTTGTCCTAACATAAAATCAAATACAAAATTTTAAAAACCCCCGACACAAAAAACATCTAAAAAGTAAAAAAATACGATCGACACTTTATTCCCACATTCACACAAATACTTTCCGGGATGAAACACTAAATTGCGACACGAGATCTTCGTCGACTTTTTTCTTTTAATTGATATTTTGTAAATAAACGTGAATAAATTCAGTTCAGTAGGCGACTTAGGGTGATTGATTACAAATTTTATTTATTTATCCATTTATATTAAATTACATATTTCATTACATTGGTATTATGAACTAATTTTTACAAATTGAGTGCACCTGATCTCAGGATGAGATCGTTTTGTGCCTGAATAGTACTAATTAACTAGTAGTGTTTGAACATTTGGTACATAATATTAATAATAATACTCAATAATATGATAGATATAGTAGAGAAAATAATCTGAGATTATCAGAAGCTAAGAGACTAAACTAATAGTATAAGAAATTATAATTATATATTGATATTCATTGTAGAAGTACTTCAAGAGGTCATGAAAATGAAGGACACCAGCTTTTTGCAGAACAGTTTGTAACTATAAATGTTTTTGATGGACTCTGGGATGTAATTGTAAATTTTGGGGCCATTAAATGCTATCGACTTCTTATAGAAGCTAGAATTAGGACGAGGAATATTCAAATTTTTTAGAACTATGTGTCTTGTATTGTGATTGTGGGAAATTTCTCGATGTTGTATTCTATTTCTGTACATGAATTTCGCAATATTAAAAATATACAGATGTGTTAAATCAAGCATTTTAGTTTCTATGGAGAGCTGTTCGGTGGAAAATCTGCGCTTTTTTCTTAGTATTACTTTCAAAATCCATTTCTGTGTGACTTTCAAACAATTTATCTGATTGTTATACGCAGCTCCCCATACTATTATTCCATAGGATATTACAGATTCAACTAATGATTTATAGGCCATATTCAAAAAAAATTCTGGAAGAATATCCCTGAGTTTATAAAATGCAAATACCAGTTTTTAAGTTTGCTATTCAAATATAGTGAATGATTATCCTGAGCGTTTCATTGATGATAACTCATTAGTTTCAGTTGTCACCTGTCAAATATGCAAAAAAAACAAACGACATACAGCTCTCCGGAAAATGACTTTTCCCTACGTGGAATGGCCCGCTTAATCCAAAGGTGTAACGATCTCCTCAATTGTAGCGAAGCTAAGGGATATTTTTTCGAGGTCGCCTCGACGTTTCTAAACTTTGCGACGTCATAGCTTCCTTAGTGCGCTCCGATCGACAAGATGGATTCAGCGGACACTTTTTTACGCCAGAAAAAGTTATTTCCCGGAGGGTCTCTTCTTTATTTATTTATCGCTCTTCGGTTTGAACCAAAATGTTGGAAATCTTGCGTAGATTCCGAAATTATAGCACATGTGGTAATTCAATCCAACAGATTGGCCGCCAAACGCTAAAAACCGAGAAAAATCACAGAATATTTCTCCCGTCAGAAAATGACGCAGCTGTTACTTATCCTCCCAAAAAAAAACGACATACAGCCCTCTGGGAAATTACTTTTTTCTACGCAAAATAGCCCGCTAAATGCAAAAAAGTGACGATCTCCTCGATCGGAGCGCAGCTAAGGGAGTTATGGATATTTTTTCGAGGTCGCCTCTACGTTTCGAGACTTGCGACGACATAGCTTCCTCAGATGCGCTCCGATCGAAAAGGTGAATTCAGCGGACACTTTTTTACGCCAGAAAAAGTTATTTCCCGGAAGGTCTCTTCTTTATTTATTTTTCTAAACGTCAACATCTACACGGGCGTCATTATGGCGTTTTATAATGCTTCAAAAAGTGCACGTTTGAAAATTAAGATTGACGTGCACGAGCGATTTTTCTCTTCTGGCCCTGTAAAGATTTCTGCGAATTTATTCCAACCTTCAAGTGCTCACTGTAGAGAAAATAATGTCAGAGCTGAAACGTCGAACTCAACAAAAAGAAGCGGTTCAACTTGTATTTAGATATGGCTGAAATGATGATAGCAACGGTAAAAGGCTTTTTTTTCTTGAAAGGCAACACGTTTAAATATTTAAGTATTTTTCCTTCGCTATTTCCAATTTTAAGTTATGTGTGTGTTAAAATCCGCTGGATACTTCTCTGATCCAATAAGATTTAGACAGATTCTATTCGTTTGTGTTTAAAATGCTTTATATTTGAATCTCAGCAAATGTCATCCAATTACTTTCAGAAGAAATAATGACCCAATTATTTCCAATTACAGATTATCAAATATTTTTTTCGGCAAGTAAAAGATCTGGGAATAATTTTTTTTTTAAATTCGTGTGCGCTTTTTTTTTCTCTTTTGATACTCTTTTTGACGCTGAGCATTTGATTTCACTATTGTCTATATGTAATGTATATAAATACTAAATGTAAACACTCGAATCACATGTACTTTAAACGTATGTAAACAGTAAATACTTGTATCAAGTTATACAATTTTATTAACTTACTTTTCTGAGTTTGCATTACGCATACTTGCTGCACTTTCTGTTTCTCGAATCTTCATTGCAAAATTTCAATAATGAGATAATATAACTCACGTATGATTTAAAGCGAAAAAAAAAATAACAAATATATTTTCTACTTTGCTCCGAAATCTTACATGCGCAATTCCACAATAATTTCAAGGACCAAACAGAGCTGCCGTAAAACAAGGGACTACCAAGTCAGACGTCAGTTGTAAGAACCAGAGAATCTTGGAAACAGTAGTTGGCAATAGTGTTCACATGTTTTTCTCAATCACACTATAGTCCATAAAATAAAGACATGGAGTAATAAAAGCGCTTATCGTATTGAATTCAGGTAGGTATAAGGACAAACTGCTAGGAAAAACCCATAATCTTTGGATTTTGCATACTAATTGAGGACTTATTTCTCTACGCCACTATTTTACGGAGTTAATATTTTCTTCTTCAACTGTGTCTTTTGTGTGGGTTTTTGTAATAATTGTGCCTCAGAGCTGTATTGACCACATCTACTAGTTCTGACTTTATCTACCAGTTTGAATATGACGAGGTTCATTTATTTTCATCACTTTGAAGTTCAATATCTACCGCAAGCAATGTTATCTTTTTGTACATTTACTGCACAATCAATTCTACATTCCACATTATTTAAAAGTTCATTGCATCGACAATTGCGATGTGATGACTTTACCATAAATGTTTGTTGTTTCAGTGATTGGTTCCGCACTTTGGTTAGTGACGGGGAAGTTAGTAACAGCTGCATATGCAGCTACGTGTACTCATGAAAGATTATGAATATAGCTCATTGAGTCATTGGCATTGTTTAATTTTTGATCACTCACTCTGTACACCTTGATTCAAAACTTCTTGTGACCTGATGGGCAGGTTAGTTCGTCATATTTAATGCAACTCCACGAACTTCGTTACGTTACATTTTCAAGTGAATCATGATTGACACATTCAAAATATCCAGAAAAGTCAATGAACAAATCACAAATTTGTAGTTTGGTATCTAGGGCTGTTATTACATGTTCAGTGAAATCATACTGAACTGTTTCCTTGGTTTAATTTTGCATAAAACCACGTTGATTCGATAATAGGAGTTCATTTGCATTAAAAAAAAAGTTAAAAACTGATTTTTCATGTTGAGCTCTATCAGCTTGATCATATTAGAAAGGAGACTAACTCCTCTGTAATTTTCATAATAGGTGTAACTAGTGCAACTTTCACTTCTTCAGGAAAAACTCCATGTTCCAAAGAAATATTAATGAGATTGCCTGCTCACGTTTCAACAAATAAATCAATTTTGCTTTGCGTTACCGATGTTTGATTTTTCATCGAATCATCTCAAGGAATGTCCATTTTCGTTTTTATGACTTGGGAATTCCCATTGTGTGCTCCATTGTGTGAGATCATTCGACATCTCACCGTCTTTGATGTTTGTCCTATGTATTCTCTTTGATGTCATTCGATTGTTCGTCTACAATCAGATTATGAATGTTTATGACTGCCAAATTCAGAATCACAAGCGACGTCTTCAAATTCGTTAAGGCAAACCTAGCTCTGATAACACTCAGTATGTAAAATCTTGACCATGTATAATCATTCCCGACGATTATTTTCCGCGAATCAAATTGAGTGAGTGCTCAAGTGGCTTAACGGTTAGACGTACCATCAATTTTGACCTTGCAATTTGTGTTAAATTACACATAATTTCATGGTTATTCTAACAATTGTAACTAGTAATTATATTCAATAATTGTCATGTAAAATGATCCAACGTGTAATACAATTAAACGTGATTATTTTTTCTAGAATCTTGATTACTCAGTAATTATATGTAGAAGCTGTAATCACGAGGATAGCAAAAATAAGTGCTTCAATACTCGCTTGCTCATAAAATGGGTGTAGACATTCTGTTCTGATTTCTAAGAATTTTATTTCAAGAAGTATACATAGATAGAGTTGAATATTGGAAGATCTCAGCAATTCATATCCTCTCTTCTTCTTCTGGTAATTTTCAATGTCCATAGCACCTCATTTTTCTGTTAGGTTTTGTCTAATTGTTGTGTTTTTGATCTCATCCTTTTTATAAGTTTTTATTTAACTTGCTTCGTTCGTATGTCAGTCATTCTTTCAGGTTCAAAACCCATTTTTGGAGCACCGCCGATTGAGCTGAAATGTGGCAGGTGTTCATAATTACGGTGACAATACATTATGAAATTTTTGTTAGAGAAAACAACAATATTATTATGGTACGATTCGATTCAAAATTGGTACGTGAAAGTTTTCGGAAACGGAAATTGTGATTTTTTTGTCAAAATTCAAAAATTCAAGATGGCGGCTCCAAGATGGCGGACAAGTTTTGTGATTATGGCCCGATTCTATTCAAAATTTGTATGTGGGGGTTTTCGGAGTCGAAGATTATGGATTTTTTGTAAAAATTTATGAAATTGAAATGCGGCTCATGGAATTTTTGTTAGAGAAAAAACAAAATGGCGCCCAAGATGGCGGAAGAGATTCAGGTTTATGGTCCGATTCGATTCAAAATTGGTATCACGGGGTTTTCAGGGTCGAAGATTATGATTTTTTCTTTAAAATTCATAAAATCAAAATGGCGGCTCCAAGATGGCCGATAATCTCTGTGTTTTTGGTCCGATTCTATTCAAAATTGGTATGTGGGGGTTTTCGGGGTCGGAGATTATGAATTTTTTGTCAAAATTCACAAATTTAAGATGGCGGTAGAGTTTTGTAATTATGGCCGATCCGATTCGAAAATTGGTATGTCGGGGTTTTTGGGGTCGGAGATTATGAATTTAGACGAAGATTATTGATTTTTAGTTGAAATTCATAAATTGAAGATGGCAACAGCAAGATGACGGATGTGTTCATCTTTAGATGGTCTCCTCATTGAAGTACTAGATATTCCGTGAGTTATATATTGAAAACCTTGTCGCCTTTGTATTCGAACTGAAAACTTGAATCTATAACTCACGAAATAACCCACGCCACACATTTGAATCAATTATTTACTATTTAGCGCATTTGAATAAAATCTTATCTTTAAAAAAGTTTTTTATTAATAATTTTTTATTTTATTCTCTATTCTTCTCAGGAATATAATTTATATTGCTGTTGTTTTTCTTCTGTGTATTTCTGCCATTGTGAATTTTCAGATACATATATTAGCATTTTCCTCGGGCTGCTACCTTTCCTTTTATTTCTTCCTCCATTCGTCAATCTTCTGATGGTGTACTTCTGAATTCCTATACTTCATCTGATTTTTCTTCATGTTTTTTTATGAAATTTACAAAAGATACGTGAATCTCTGCCCTACAAATGTTAATAGTCAATGAGTACTTAATAGGTATTATACAAGATGAAATCACAAATTGTATCCATTAATTATGGGAAAAAAAAGGAATAATATAGTTTCTCACTTATTTTCAACTTCTCGTAATATTTTCATACGAAAAACGTTTCTTTATGAACTATCAATTGAAGTAAAAACGTATAGTGCTGTTTGGGACCAGAAAAAATCCTATAGCCTCAAGAAAACAAACTCTTCGAGTATTCACTGTCAAGTCCAACTGAAAGGTATAAATGTACCTAGTGGTAATTGGCTTCACCCTAATATAGAATTGATCGATAAAACTAATTGACATCGCTTTTTGTACGAACAGAATTGAATTAGCAGTATAAACATTGTTCGACTTTTTTCCCTTGGGACATTTGAACTTACTGGGAAATGTCGTACATAATAAACTGTCAAGGCAGCCGTATTTGGTCAGATAAAAGCACTGATATAATATATGATATTATCTATTAAGGGGATATGAAAAATATTTTTTTAAGTACAATGTTGAATGGGAATAGAATTATTACAACAGTAATATTGATGTGAGCGGAAAAGTGATTAATTATAACCTTACAACAAAACAAAGAGAATATATATATATATATATATATATATATATATATATATATATATATATATATATATATATATATATATATATATATATATATATATATATATGTGTGTGTGAAATGCACAAATTATAGATGCGACATCTATAATTTGCGGAGTGAAACTCAACAAATGTCAGTGTAGGCGAATATCCACAACACCAAAAGTCAAGCTTCTAGTGTGTTTAGAGTAACGCAAACAAATAAAAAAAGAAGAAGGAGAGTTTTGTTTCAACTTCAAGGGAGCCCACCATCCGCCTACAGCTGTTTCATGGTTTTCATCAGGACGGCTTGTGGTATATATATATATATATATATGTATTAAAGAGTTTTTCATAGTTCAACACTTGTGCTGACTGAAGATCCCCGTTATTCCCCACTGTTCATACCAATTTTCAGTCGTTATTTCTAAATTTATACATATATATATATATATATATATATATATATATATATATATATATATATATATATATATATATATATATATATATATATATTCTTCAGTTTCTTGACTACATATATATTTTCTTCAATTTCTCTGAATAAATTTTAGTGTTTTAACCTGATGATGACAAATACCATGTCGAAACGTAGTTAAGAGAAATTATATGAATTGAATGAATCAGACCTTTATTCCGAGACATTGAATATATATATATATATATATATATATATATATATATATATATATATATATATATATATATATATATATATATATATAAACAGTGGGGAATAACGGGGATCTTCAGTCAGCACAGTGTTGAACTATGAAAACTCTTTAATACGTTGGACCGAGCTTTCGTTTCAATTTTGAAACTTCTTCAGGGTCCTAAAATATGTAAATTACATTATTGAGAAAAAAAATACTTAAAATGAAGGAAGTACTTACAGTAATCTGGGTGGTTGATTAATGAACATTAACTTAAAAAAAAAAACGTAAAATATGTGAATATTTGTCGGAATGGTGTTATATCTTTGACGTTTCGAGTGTCATTGGAGGATTTGAAGTGACAACCTATGATTAATCGTCAAAAAAATATAAAATATGTAGTGGGTGTGTTAATTTTTTTATTATATTATTTGAGAATCATCAGTTTTAATCCATTTGTAAAAGATAACTGTAGATTTTGCTAATATTTTCGAAAATAAAGTGACAACCTATGATTAATCGTCAAAAAAATATAAAATATGTAGTGGGTGTGTTAATTTTTTTATTATATTCTTTGAGAATCATCAGTTTTAGTCCATTTGTAAAAGATAACTGTAGATTTTCGAAAATAAATTTGATTCTTTGTATGAAAAAAAGAATCGAGATGTTGGTTCATCCTTCATTAATAAACAAAAATTTTAAAATTCTCAGACATATTTTACTAGATAATTCTTACCCCAAAAAACTTCTTAACAGAATTATTTTCAATACCAACTCTGATAGACAAATTAATAATGATGACACAAATAATCAAAATTCAGAAAATAATAATGAAAGGATAATTTATTTTTCAATTCCTACTATAGGAATTCTATCATCAAATATAATTGAGGAAAGATAAACGCCATGTGAAGTGGAATAAACAGAAAAAACCGAATTAAACGGTTCATTCAATGTCCATTTATATGGAGGTATGCATGGATTTTCAGGTGAATATCATTCAACGTTCTGCGTGGTATTTGCCAGGAAAGTAGTTGTTTTTCACCTAAGATCTACCATTTTCTGGTTCAATTTATATTGAATCTTTTATGTGAAGAAAACCGTTCAATTCGATTTTTCTATTTATTCCACTTCACATGGCGTTTATCTTTCACTATATGCTAGTCGGGCTTGCCACTCCTACTGAGAAGGAATCTTTTATTTAGAAACCTATCGAGGTGGGAGATTTTCGGAGTGTTTCTCTCTGTCACTAGGTACCGCCAGTTAAAAGTTTTCTTTTCCGGCGTACCTATAGGTGTTATAGACTCGATGATGGTTTTGGTTATGTTGTGTCTCGCTTCAGCCAGAGCTTTTCGGACCTTTGGCTGGTTGACTACTCCGTACTGATGAGGGCCAAAAAAGCCTAAAACCGGTATGCGGATTGTTAGGTGAACACGACATAAATTAAACATAATCGAGCTTATCAGAAAGAAACATTTGCATTCAATGTCCATTTATATGGACTATTCAATGTCCATTTATATGGAGGTATGCATGGATTTTCATGTGAATATCATTCAACGTTCTGCGTGGTATTTGCCAGGAAAGTAGTTGTTTTTCACCTAAGATCTACCATTTTCTGGTTCAATTTATATTGAATCTTTTATGTGAAGAAAACCGTTTAATTCGATTTTTCTATTTATTCCACTTCACATGGCGTTTATCTTTCACTATATGCTAGTCGGGCTTGCCACTCCTACTGAGAAGGAATCTTTTATTTAGAAACCTATCGAGGTGGGAGATTTTCGGAGTGTTTCTTTCTGTCACTAGGTACCGCCAGTTAAAAGTTTTCTTTTCCGGCGTACCTATAGGTGTTATAGACTCGATGATGGTTTTGGTTATGTTGTGTCTCGCTTCAGCCAGAGCTCTTCGGACCTTTGGCTGGTTGACTACTCCGTACTGATGAGGGCCAAAAAGCCTGAAACCGGTATGCGGATTGTTAGGTGAACACGACATAAATTAAACATAATCGAGCTTATCAGAAAGAAACATTTGCATTCAATGTCCATTTATATGGAGGTATGCATGGATTTTCAGGTGAATATCATTCAACGTTCTGCGTGGTATTTGCCAGGAAAGTAGTTGTTTTTCACCTAAGATCTACCATTTTCTGGTTCAATTTATATTGGATCTTTTATGTGAAGAAAATCGTTTAATTCGATTTTTCTAAATATAATTAAATTATTCAAGAATGAAAGTAACATAGAAATTTCACAAAAAAATATCTAGACTATTGGAAATTTAAATACGAGGTTAAAAGATCCCACACCAGATTTGAAGAAATCAAATGTTGTCTACAGCATACCATGTAACAACTGTGATTTAAACTATATTGGTACAAGTTCAAGAACTTTGAATAATCGTATTATCTCTCACAGAAGTGATATAAGACTCAACAAGAAATCATGTGCATTAGCTCAACATGCTATTGAAACATGCCATAAAATATCATTCGAGGAAGCACAAGTTTTACATTCAGAAAAAAATGTCTCAAAAAGATTATTTCTTGAAATGATTGAAATTAATAAACCCAATCAAAATATGGACAAAAAAACAGATATAGAAAATCTTAGCAAAATCTACAGTTATCTTTTACAAATGGATTAAAACTGATGATTCTCAAAGAATATAATAAAAAAATTAACACACCCACTACATATTTTATATTTTTTTGACGATTAATCATAGGTTGTCACTTCAAATCCTTCAATGTCACTCGAAACGTCAACACCATTCCGACAAATATTTACATATTTTACGTTTTTCTTTTTAAGTTAATGTTCATTAATCAACCACTTAGATTACTGTAAGTACTTCCTTCATTTTAAGTATTTTTTTTTCTGAATAATGTAATTTACATATTTTAGGACCCTGAAGAAGTTTCAAAATTGAAACGAAAGGTCGGTCCAACGTATTAAAGAGTTTTTCATAGTTCAACACTTGTGCCGACTGAAGATCCCCGTTATTCCCCACTGTTCATACCAATTTTCAGTCGTTATTTCTAAATTATATATATATATATATATATATATATATATATATATATATAATTATACAGTGCTAGTCAAAAGTCCCCTCCCCCCCTCGTATCTTTTGAACGGGTATACTTATAATAATGAAATTTGGAGGGTGGAAATAAACGGATGTAGGCTTCTCAACTGGTCATAACAGGTGACGCAATAGTCATAAATGACGTCACAAGGCCACTGTGACCAATAATTTTAAATGGGACCCTATGGCAAGTGACAGCTCGTTTGAAAGGTATTGAAAATACCTATTCAGTCATACCAATTTTGTTTGGGTTTCGGCTGATTTTGATTGATAAATTGAAGAAATACGAAAATTATAGTTTCGCATTTAATTAATAAAGATTTAAGAACCAGTTCTTATAATAAGTGTTCAAAATGTGCTCCAACTACTTCCTGGCAGTAATGCATCCTATTGCTAAACTCTTGTCGTACTCGTCCCAGTGTGTCAGCGGAAATTGCCCTACATTCTTCAACAATTCGTTGTTTCAGAATGGCAATACTGTCAGGTGCTGTAGCGTAAACCTTAGATTTCAAGTACCCCATAGAAAAAAATCTAATGGTGTAAGGTCCGGTGACCGAGCTGGCCATTCGATCGAACCTCGTCGTCCAATCCATCTACCACGATATTCTTCATCTAGGTAACGTCTTACTGCACCGTAATAGTGTGCAGGAGCACCATCTTGTTGAAACGTTATTTCCAAGTTGTCGAATTCATCTGGATTATCTTCTAGAATTTCAAGAATTAACGCCTCAATATCATTTTGTAACATCTCCAGATACAATTCACCGGTTAAGTTAGCATTGAGAAAAAGAGGCCCAACTATGTGGTTTCCCAAAATACCTGCCCAAACATTTACTTTTTCTGGAAATTGAAAATGTTTTTCACGAAAGATGTGAGGATTTGTGTCACTCCAATACCTCACATTTTGAGTGTTAACATTTCCATTGAGAAAGAAAGTACTTTCGTCACTAAAACAAATTGTCTGTATGTAGCCTGGTTGTTGGTTCATTTTATTGGACATAGTTTCACAGAATTCTAGTCTTCGGTCGGGGTCATCATCTGAAAGTTGGTGCACCATTTTTAATTTGTATGGATGAAATTTGTTTTTAGCCAACACCCTATGTACTGTCCTTTGACTGACTTCACAGATAGACGCAACTTGGGCTGTGGAAGAAGTAGGGTTTACTACCATTTCTCCAATTATGTCAATTTTTTTGTCATCACTAATTGTTGGTCGACCAGATCGTTTGGCATCTTGAACACTACCTGATGCTTCAAACTTCCGAAGAAGCTCCCTCAAATAAACCCTCGATATAGGGCGATCGGGGTACCTCTCATTAAACAGTCGTTCCGCTGCATGGAAATTGTTTCTACATTCACCAATTATTAAGATAGCTGCTACTTTGTCGGCTACAGTACGTACCATTTTGCCTATGTAAACACTTAAACGTCTCGTTAAACAATAGCTTAGGTAAATTTTCAAGGTATAAACACTTTTGACAAGTAGAGAATTCAAAAACGTCAACCTTTTTGACAATTAACCAGAGGCGTACTTTAAAATCTTTATTAATTAAATGCGAAACTATAATTTTCGTATTTCTTCAATTTATCAATCAAAATCAGCCGAAACCCAAACAAAATTGGTATGACTGAATAGGTATTGTCAATACCTTTCAAACGAGCTGTCACTTGCCATAGGGTCCCATTTGAAATTATTGGTCACAGTGGCCTTGTGACGAGGGGGGGAGGGGACTTTTGACTAGTACTGTATATATATATATATATATATATATATATATATATATATATATATATATATATATATATATATATATATATATATATATATATATATATTATAGGTATATGGAGAAATAGCCTAAGTGAAGTTATAGAGAAAGTAAATGACGAAAAGTTCCCTTGACCCGTTGACTTCGATCATGATATAAATTGAAATGAAAATAACCGCATAAATTACGAACGAAAAATGTGCATATACGTTATTCGCACCAAAAAAGGCAAAAATTCAACCGCAACCCTCGTCACTGATTTATATCCGTATAGGAGTGTGTAACAGTGATTGCGTTTTCGATGCCAGTTCATTTAAATTTCGACTAATTGCCCGATAAACATGTGTTGGACGTTATTGATGACCAAGAATTATGTTTGTAATACCAAATAAGTTATTGCTTGGGGTGTCCCAACGACATGATAAATAGAGTAAATGAACAACAGTAAAATTTCACACTGAAACATCCGAAAGCGTTTTAGTAGGTTCAAATTGAGTCATATTTGTATGAGTCGCATGGATAACGAATTCAAAATGTAAAAATCACTATTATGTGGTTGCCCAAAAATATTTCCCATTCATATAACTGATGCATATATTAAAAGTCAAAGAAGGTAATTTTCAAGCACCAATTGTTTTCACGAAACACTCGAAATGTCCACTTCAACGTGTCAGCAAAATCTACACTTATTAACTTATTTTCAGCACATTTCCCTATGAAAACACTCTGGTTCAATTCATAATTTCAAACCAGTTAGTAACACAACCCCATAAATGATGCTAAAAGAAGAAAGAAAAAACCAATAAAGAAGAAAGAAAAAAAGAAGAAAGAAAAAAAAGAAGAAAGAAAAAACCAATAAATAACCCTGATATACAGTTGAACAGTGATATCATATACCTCAATGCACAAAGTCTACTGAAACATAAAGATGAAATACAAGAAAGTATTGTTTGTTGTTATCCAAAAGTAATCTTATTGAGTGAAACCAGAACAACTGAGGATATTGAGGATGTTGAACTGAAAATTGACAATTACACTTGTATCCGTTGTGATTCAAAAAATAGACATACTGGTGGCATTGTCATGTACATTAATGAAAAATTCGAATATTCTATTTTTAAGAAATTCATACTGGAATCGAACTACTGGTGTAAAATTGTTAAAATTAACTTTAAATCTTCAATATGGTTCATCGGATGTTTATATCATTCACCTTCTAGTTCTCATGCAACTTTTTTGGAAGATTTTGAGGATATTTGTGACAGGCTTATATCATCTAACAATCGTTTTATTCTGGTAGGTGATTTCAATTTAAACTTACTAGATGAAAGTTTTTATACTAAAAAAATCAAGAGTATTTTTACAACTTATGGTATAAATCAAACCTTAACTGAGCCTACTAGAAAGACATTAGATACACAATCATTAATTGACGTGGTTTTGACTAATAACGATAATATAATTTCAAATGTTCATTTAACCCCAAAAATTACTGACCACTCAATTATTTCAGTCAATTTCCTCGTTGGTCAATCTAATAAAAAAAGCTCAATAAGAAAATACAGAAATCTTTGTGATAATAATTTGAGTATAATTAAGAATGAGCTCATTTCATGTAATTGGTCTTTAAACTCTGTAGATGTAAATTTACTCTATGAAGAACTTCACGAAAAATGTTCGAATATTATCAATAGTATTTCTCCTATACAAATGAGCGAGTACAAAAACAATATTCCTTGGTTTGACAATGAAGTTTTCATGAAAATTAAGAAACGGGATGAAGCATACAAAATATTTGTTGATACGGTGGGAGATGAAAATCTAAAAACAACCAGATGGGAAAATTTTCAAAAATTGAGAAATGATGTGGTTAACTCATTGAAAATAAAGAAAGCTCAGTATTATTATAACAAAATAGACATATACAAGAATAATTCTCATTTAATGTGGAAAACCTCAAAAACCCTTGTTAATAGTAATGATCGTACATTTCCAAACCTAATCCAATTTGAAGAGGAAGGGGTAGTAAGTATTAAAAAGGGTGAGTATGACATAGCTGAAACTTTCAACCAATACTTTGTAAACAGCATCCAACATAAAGTCCAGGGTATTGAGAATTCTGAACCATGGTTCAATTTGGATAACAATTTATATTTGCCCTTTAGCACTTTTAGACTGATTACTTTAAGCGACTTGAAGGATATAATTGGGTCATTAGATAATAAATGTAATATCCATGAAACCTTGAATTCTAAAATGTTAAAACAAGTTTTTGAAACAGCTGGTCATGCAATTCTCAATTTAATCAATACATCGCTTCAGAATGGTCAATTGCCAGAATTATTAAAAATAAGTACTATCATACCTATAAGTTACAAACACTATAAAAGCAAGTGAATTTAGACCTATAAATACCTTACCGCCAATAGAGAAGGTTCTAGAAATAGCAGTATACAATCAATTACTAGAGTTTATTGACGAAAATCAAATTATGTTTAGCAATCAATCTGGTTTTAGAAAGAAATATTCTTGTGAAACATCGCTACAATTATCACTAACTAAATTTACTAATGAAACAGATAAAGGTAAATATGTCGTAGCTGTTTTTTTAGATTTAAAAAGGGCATTTGAAACGATTGATAGAAGTATACTGCTTCGGAAGCTGAGAAGGTATGGGATTGAGGGGAGGGTTTATGAATGGTTAAGTAATTATTTATCAAATAGGAAACAGATAGTACGTGTCAATGATTATTTCTCATCAGATACAATGAATCATACAGGAGTACCACAAGGTAGTGTACTTGGCCCCCTCTTATTCATTTTATATCTGAATGATATTCAATTATTTACAGATTGTGAGTTCATAAACTTATTTGCAGATGATACATTATTGGCATGTACTGGAGTAAATTTAGAAGAAACTGTCCTCTGAATGAATACAGTGTTAGAAATGGTCGAAAAATACCTGAAGATCAATAAAATGAAACTTAACGTTGGAAAAACTAAAGCAATGATAATTACTACTAAATTCAAATATAATCAAATAAATACAAACAACATAAATATAAAAATGGAAAATGAACGTATAGAAATAGTAACATCAGTGCGGTATTTGGGGTTTCAACTTGATAATTGTCTAACTTTTGACGACCACTTTAAATATATTGAAAGAAAGATTGCAAAAAAATTATATTTTTTCTCGAGAATCGCCTGTAACTTATCAACAGATACAAAAATTTTGGTATTTAAATCAATAATCCAACCCCATTTTGACTACTGTGCATCTATTTTATTCTCTTTTAATTTGAACAAAGTACAACAAATGCAAAAACTACAAAATCGGGGAATGAGAATAATTTTAAAGTGTAACAGGTATACACCAATTTCTAACATGTTATCTGCTCTACAATGGCTCTCAGTATCCCAAAGATTACTCTATTGTTCTATGGTGTTCATCAATAAAATATTAAATAAAATGACCCCACCTTACTTGTTATCATTAATAACTTTCAATAAAGACATTCATCACCATTCAACCAGACACAACAGTCACATTCATATAAATAGAACTAATGCAAGAAGTAGTATGTGCAGTTTATTCTTCAAAGGTGTTGTCCTATTCAATAATTTGCCTGACTCAATTAAATCTACTCCATCATTGAATGTTTTTAAGAATGAACTTTTGAAACATATCCACGAACGATATTGAATATTTCTTTTGTCCAGTTTAAACACTTTATGTATATAGATATTGATATTGGTATTATTAGTATAAATTTAAATTAAGTATAAATTAAGTATAAATTTAGTTTATTGTACTATATGTAAGTTAGCTAACCTGTATATTAGGGAATCCTATTTCAAATAAATAAATTCTATTCTATTCTAAAACTAGTAATATAACACACACATTATTTGGGAGAGAATACCATGAAAATATGTTTTGTACAACTGCCATTAAAATTACGTTGTTAGTTCATAGATATGTGAATTATAAATATTTAAAAACAAGCTTTTATTACACTGCACAAAAAAGAAAAAATCTATCCATTTCAAGTAACCCTTAATTGTTGCAAGGTCTCTTGCTGGTTAATTTTAGGCAATCCAGTTCTTCAATTTGTAGACCATCCAGAAACTTAACCCTACTCAGAGCTAAATACGCTAGTCCGGAAATCCGTCATCTTATTGAATTCTAACAAAAATTGATAATCTACGACCCCAAAAAAACCCACAAACCAATTTTGAATGCAATCGTACCATAATAACAAAGCAGGTCGTCTTCTTGGATCCGCCATCTGGAATTCGTTTTTCCGTTAGAACTGTTCTCATGTTTTCGAATAGAGTTAAGGTTCGACAACAAAATACGTCGCCATCTTGAATTCATGAATTTTGCTAAAGAAATCATGATGTCCGACCCTAAAAACCCCCACACACCAATTTTGAATGGAATCGGACTTTAATCACAAAAGTCGTCGCCATCTTGGAGCCGCCATCTTGAATTCTTGAATACTGACAAAAAAATCATGATGTCCGACCCCAAAAACCCCCACACACCAATTTTGAATGGAATCGGACTTTAATCACAAAAGTCGTCGCCATCTTGGAGCCGCCATCTTGGATTCATGAATTTTGATAACACAAATTGTGATCTCTGCCCTCAAAAACCCCCACATACCAATTTTGAATAGAATCGAACCATAATCACAAAACTCGTCCGCCATATTGGAGCCACCATTTTGTTTTTCCCTATCCTAAATTTCATAATGCATTGTCACCAGAATTATGAACACCTGCCAAATTTCATGTTAATCGGACAACTAGAAATGGGTCAAAATGCACTTGAAAGATTTGAACTAAACATACATACACGTAAAGTTAAATTTAAGCTTGTGAAAAGGAACAATGAGAAGAGACATTATGATATATGTTAAAGAAGATTAGATTAGTAGATAGTGTGTAGTTACGTAGGTGGAAGTGCTACATAATATTTTCAACTAACTGTACCACAACAAGGGTTAAGTGGTAGATAGATTGATTTATTGAATCTTTCATGATCATAATATAATATAGGATACGTCAAACAACAAATAATTCACGATGAAACTACATTTACATAGAAAAAGAAAATATAACAATTTTACGAGGGTAGAAATAGAAATATGGGTAAAAAAATTAAACATGAGTGTAGTTCACATTATTGATTAAATTACTCATCAATACTTCAAAAACAATCGTTAATGAAAAATTCTCCGAGTTTCAGTTGGAAATTATTGATTCTATTTAAATTTCTTATATTATCAGGAAGATGGTTGAATCATTTTGCACCTACGTAATAGGGACAATTTTCATACTAGCAAGTTGAGTAGAGCGCCAAATGGTGTACTTCCCTTTGAAATTTTCGCATTAAACATATAAATATTTTGTTCTTCTTCACCTTTTTTTTGTACCTTTCGTAATGTGAGAATAAATACATTTATTATTATAATAACATTATATATAGTTAAAATTATGTGGTATCAGCTTATAAAAAAAAAATTCTTCATCCGCCATCTTGGAGCCGCCATTACGATTTTATGAATCCTGTCAAAAAAATCATAATCTTCAACCCCGAAAACCCTCACATACCAATTTTGAATAGAATCGAACCATAATTACAAAACTCGCCCGCCATCTTGAATCCACGAATTTTGACTAAAAATTAATAATCTCCGACCCGAAAATCTCCACATATCAATCGTCCGCCATCTTGGAGTCGCCATGTTGATTTCATGAATTATGACAAAAAAATCCTAGTCTGGTGTCGCCATTTTTATTTTATGAATTTTGACAGAAAATTCAAAATCTTCAACCCCCACATACCAATTTTAAGTCGAATTGGACTATAAACACAAATCTCATCCGCCATTTCGTTTTTTTTTCTAACAAAAATTTCGTAATGCATTGTCACGGGAACTATGAACACCTGCCAAATTTCACGTTAATCGGGCCACTAGATGTGGGGTCAAATTCAACTTTCAAGATTTGATTACAGACAGACACAGGGACAGGCGAAACTAAATAAAAGCTTGTAAAAATAGGGGATGATTGATTTTAGATTCTTCTAAATATGGTTTTCTCGTTCAAGCAGAATTTTTTGCAGGTCTTCCCATGAGGATATAAAAACATTGTTGTTTCATTAGAATTTATACTATATAACAATTAATAGTTTAAGTGGGTAATAATATTATATAACATTTAATAGATATAGTATACTCTTGCCACAGATCTAAGAGACTCATTATACATGCTAATGCCATTATCTATTAATGGCCTATTGTTTGGGGTGTGGTATTTGATAGGAAAGGGGCTCCAGGTACGTATTTAAAAATACATAAATAATCTCATATATTACACTTTCATGTACGAATTGAAATTTGTCCACGTAATTCGATAATTGTGACTAATTTGATTGATTTTTAACCTTTTTATATTGAGTTTGGATTATGTTATAAACTAATTTTCTGAAAATAATCAGGGTCCGTCAATTGAAGATATCTTTGATTTGTTGAAAATATAAACAAAATGTTCATAAAATCAGATGTGGAATCATCTGCGACTGAAAGTGAATTTTAGTCACTATCTTCCATCGTCAAGATAACCTCTTGTGGGGTATTCATGTTGGAAAGGGAAACATTCTCAATTGAATATTGATAGAAAGAAGTAATTTTTTGTTAATGTCTAACAGAAAACAACTACTTCCCCGGCTAAAGCCACGCTGGACATTGAACTACATCTGATAGATATTCTGAAAGTAGTTGTTTTCTTTTAGACATCCACAAAAACTAACTTCATTTTAATCGTGGATTTTTCAATTAACAGAAAAATCTTTCTATCAATATTCAATTGAGAATGTTTTCCTCTTCAATAAAGATATCTTCTTGTGTGAAAATTCCATTGTATCGAGTACGTCTCTGCTTGAGGTCCGTCGACCGCTAAGCCTTATCGATGACGAATAATAATGTACTATAAGTAGGTAAGTAGGTAAGTGAGTATTTTAAAAGTAATTAAACATCAAGTAGGTATTCTTCATTTGGTACCATATAATGTAGTTTTTCCACGGAATTTTCTTTGGACAATTACCACGCCAGAAAACCCGTAAAAGTTTCTTTACAATTCGAGTCACACCAAAGGGCAAACATTTCCAAGTGCTAACTATTGACGTAATGACATTCATCAGCTATTTCTAAAACACGCTTCTGGCACATTAATTGAAGCAGGAGCACCACTTAATTGGCTAATTACAGCTACTTGTGCAAACTTGATCGTTTCATTGTGATTTATTAACGACTGCCATGAGAGTTTGATCTGATAATAGCGGAATGGGCGGGGGCGACTGCATAAATGTGTCCATATCGCATCAATCATCTGGAGTTGCTTTTCCATTCGCTTGTTTATTGACAGGGTTTTTTATCGCCGAGCTGTGGGGGTCTGGAATTCTGCAAAACATACACACACATCAGAGTGCTGACATGTCAAATATGAATTGCCAATCATTATTCGGAACTGTATTCAGGTTATACGGAGTGTGTGTGATGCGAATTTTTAAACAATATTTTACGATCGTTTTTCGAAAGGAGAATGCCTACAGAGAGACATATTTGGCGAACGAATGAAGTTTTACGATACAGGATACCGAGTGTTAGCGAATTCCCAGCACCCAAGTGTGCACGTAAAATGTTCCTTCCCTTGTTACTTACTGACGGTCCGACCTAAAACAAATCCAATAAAAACAATGTGAAGGATCTTTGGGACCTTCCTGAGGAATGGTAAGTATGTAATTGCACGATGGAACAACCGACATTTACGGGAATAATATTAGAAGTTAAATACAACAAAAAACGTAAGTACTTGGTTGGTCAATCCGAACAAACAGGAGAAATTGAAACTGTTCCAAAGATGGTTACCCTTCACGTCACTAGGTTAAAACCGAACACAAAACCCAATGAACTGAAAAAATTCCTGGAAAAAAGTCTTCCTGATATTCAATGCGAACCCCACACTTCAAAAAGACCCGACATTCATTCTTCAATGAGAATCACAATTAAGCAAGAAGATTTAAAAAACGCATGGAGACGCGAGGTCTGGCCACATGGAGCATTAGTTTTTTTTTTGCCCAGAAGAGGATGCCACCCACAGTACTGATGGATCCTCGCCCACAATAATCTACCCAAATAAACGCCAAGATACAACCCAATTAGAAGATAACTATAATAGCAGCCCTAATGCCTGCCTACAAAGAGCTGTCACCAACACACTGTTTCTAAACATCAGGAGCCTTTCTAACAAAATGGACGAATTAGAACTGAGCATAGGAGAACGAAACTATGATTTTATCTGCCTATGTGAACACTGGCTGAATGCAATCAACGCCCATAATTTGGAAAACTATACAATAGCGAACCACTACTGCCGTAAAACGTACAAGGGAGGTGGTGTAATGATCTATATTAAAGATACATATACTTCTAAGAAATTAGATAACTTAAATATCCACCTCCAAGAAAAATACTTTGAGATCACGGGTGTTGAAATAATGAATATTAATATAATGATAATTTGTATTTACAGATCTCCCAGCGGCCAACTAGAAAGATTTTTTGAAAGTCTCAAGAGTGTCCTTGAAATTTTATTTTACCAAAAAAAAACATTTTTCATATATGGTGATTTCAATATTAACTTGATGGAGGATGACCTACCTGCCCGGGAGTTTTAAAATCTGGTCAAATCTTTTGGTTGTGAATTTCTAAACAATAAACCCACAAGGCTTACCAGCTGTCTAGATAACTGCATCACTAATGCCCCTAACGATTGTGTTGCCTCACAAATGGATTTTTATTTATCAGACCATATAGCAATCGAGAACAAACATTTTCGATTGGAAAATTCGGGGAAACTCAAAAATACCTAAATCATAGAATATAGACCTTTTTGCGACATAACAATGAATAGATGTAATTCAATTTTGAAAAATATCAATTGAGATATTTTGCTCGAATTTAATAACACAAATGATATGTTTGATTGTTTCCGGAAACCAAAAGAATGTTTTCCAAAAAAAAAACAAAAACTGTTCAAAAAAGCAATATGAAAAAAAAATGGTTTAATGCAGACTTAAGAAAGTACAGAGATAACCTGAATTTTCTGATCGAATATAACAAGAGTAACCAGAACGTTGATTTGACACCGGAAATAATACTTGCAAAAAAAAATTATAAACAAATGATTATCAACCAAAAAAAAAAAATATTACTCGAGCAAGATAGAACAATCCGTAAACAAACCTAGGGTCATTTGGCAGATTATCAAGCAGCCCCTCTCCAAAGAGTCCTCACAGGACACCCGGTTCTCATCTAATGAATTGAATGATTATTTTGTGAACATTAGTAGCAATATTTTAAAACAGTTGGAGAATACTCCGGTTGATCCAGCGAAACTTACTTCATCTTATATACAATTACATAAAAGTATTTTCTTCATGCCTGTAGACTCCACAGAAGTTGGACATATTATTGCGAATCTCTCGGATAGTACCGCTCTTGATGTGTATGGATTAAGTAACAAGATGTTGAAGAACATGAAAAAGGGATTAGCGGAACCTCTCACCAAAATAATAAACAAATGCTTTGAGACAGGTGTGTATCCCGAGAAGCTCAAATTCAGTAAAGTGATCCCTGTATTCAAAAAAGGAGACAAAAATGAGATAGAAAATTATCGTCCTATCTCAATAATCCCAACTTTATCAAAACCCATTGAAGCTGCAATGAATAGTGGAATAATACAATTTGTGGATTCGAACGACTTGCTCTCAAAGTCCCAGTTTGGATTCAGAAAAAATCTATCTACATCGCATGCCATATCTGAACTGGTGCGAGCCACGGTGGATTCCTTCGAGAGGGGGGAAGCACTCACAGCCGTATTCTGTGACCTTTCGAAGGCATTCGACTGTGTGTCGCACTCGATTCTACTCGAAAAACTTCCGTACTATGGAACTAGGGGGAAAATAGCTGATTTGATTGATTCTTACCTATCCTAACGAAAGCAGGTTGTGGAGCAAAGTAGTGTGATATCTCCAGCAGTGAGTGTAACAGCAGGTGTGCCCCAGGGGTCAATCTTGGGACCCCTACTATTCCTAATATATGTTAATGATCTTCAATACCATTCAGTATGCCAATGATACTACTTTTTATGAGAGTCACCCTGAACATGAATATCCAAAGCAACTGACTGACAACGCGTTGAGAAAAATCGAAATTTTTTTCGCAGCCAATAAGTTATGCTTAAACGTCAAAAAAAACTGACACAATTACTTTCACACTAAAAGAGCTAAAGGACAGTCAAAAATCCATTAAGTTTTTGGAGGTAATACTGGACCAAAAACTTAATTGGAAAGACCACATCAAAGATCTCTCTACTAAGCTGTCCAGCACTCTTTACCTGCTTCGTAGAATCAATGAATTTGTTCCTTTTTATGTTTCGAGAGCTGCTTACATGGGGTTATTTCAGTCTAAACTGTCATACGGATTGGTTTTCTGGGGACTTTCAACTGATTGGAAAAGGGTATTTATTCTCCAAAAACGGCTATTAGAATCCTGGGAAGGGCAAAACGGACTGACAGCTGTAGACCTCTATTTAAAAAATTTAATTTATTAACCATTGCGGCTCTATACATATTTCAATGTCTCGTCTATTTCAAAACACAAAATAACACCCCTAAAGTTAATCACAACCACGAATATCTGACCAGAAATGGCCACAATTTTCTTATGCCACAGCATCGACTGGCAATTACTCATAAAAGCTTCCTTACTTTTTTTTTTTTTATGTTCTGGTTCCCACGAAAAGGGATATCCTGTAATGTTCAGAGAACATTGTGGGAACCAAGGGAAAGAAGGTAGGAGTTGATGTTCTTCTTAAATTTCTGGAGGTTGTATGCCTCGGGGAACACCTCCCTAGGCAATGAGTTCCAAAGCCTCGCTGTTCGTTGGATGAACGAGTCTTTGGAAAGTGATGTTCTGCAGGTCTCCAAAGTGACCACGAAGGGGTGTGATGACTGAACTTGACGGGTTAATCTTGAAGAGACTGCCAAAGCAGGAACGATTGTTGATATTTCAGAAGAGCATCGCCCATGGAAATATCTATAAAATAGAGACAAATCGCCAACTTTTCTACGGTGTTCCAGACAAGTGAGCGAGTTTGTAAGCGAGGCATCACCGACGAGACGAATTGCCCTTTTTTGGACAGAATCCAATAGCCTCAGGATATGTTTAGGTGCCGCGCTCCAAATATGGGAACAGTATTCCAGGACAGGTGGTGATAAGGCTCTTGAACCATCTACCACCATATATGAGGAATTTACATTTGAATAAATTCAAAAAAAGTATAAAAGGGCTGCTGGTTGATCTCTGCCCTTATGACGTTAGTGAATTTCTCAACTGCAAGTTTTAATACTTTGCTTTTTTAATGTGTCTGTTTTGTACTGTATAATACTTTGCCTTTTCAATGTGTCTGTTTTGTACTGTATTTACTTACTTTGACGATGCTAAATCTATTGTACTGATAATAAGCAAATAAATAAATTGATTGATTGATTGATTGAAGGAAAGATAGGCTGGGAATTCAATAACTATACAAATTTTTTCTGAAAAAATTGCAATTCTGAAAAGTCCAACATTTTCAATTTTTATGGCTCATCATTATTGAAAGGGAATTTCAAATTCTCAGATCAATAGATGACCCTACGATGCAGTTAACTATTATGTAGGGTTGATCTGATATCCACTATACGCATGACCGTTGTGCAGATATATTTTGTATCAGTGGTTACTAGATTTTCTCCCCTCCATATTCTTTTAGAGCATATAAAAATTCATCTGTGAAGTCGAGTAAATGGCGTGAGACTGTGGGAGCACTCAACCGTCAAAAGAGCTTCTTTGGCGATAAAATTTGTTCCGTTTCATTGGTGGATTTGCATGGAGATAATTATTTAGAACTGTCCCAATATCCAGCAAACTCACAAGTTCCAGGTAATGAGATATGGTTCCAGCAGGATAGAGTACCACTAAATTACCAAATCAATGTCCGGCAGTAGGTACCTCGACGTATAGGGAGGCGAGGATCGCTAGTATAGCCAGCACGATCACCTGATCATACGCCATTAGACTTTTTCTCATGGGGGTATGTGAATAGTATGGTATAATACAAAACCGATAGATCTAGTTGCTTTGAGAAGGTCGGTCACGTTTCAGATGTTCATTAACGTTAGGAGACATTTTTATTTGCGATTAAGATGCTGCCAAGACGTGCAAGGCATGCATTTCAATAGAACATTATGTTGACCAGTGTAAATATAATTAATAGTAATTCCTTTTCAACCCGGTTTGTAACCAAGAAATTATACAAATTATAAAAAAATTGAAAATTAAATTTTTAAAAAATTATTGAAAAGTATAGCTTTCCAAATTGTTTAAAAAAACTAAACCAAATTGTTTAAAAAAACTAAAAAACACGCTTTTGTAGAAAACCAGACTAAAAAAAGAGAAAATAAGGAAAAAATTTGTTTTATTTTGAAAAAAGCGTGTGGTGCATGGTATCGCCTCGGTGTGTAATGTACTTTATAATTATTGATACCATGCACCCCACGCTTTAAAAAAAATAAAATAAATTTTTTTCTTATTTTCAATTTTTTTAGTCTGGTTTTCTATAAAAGCGTGTTTTTTTTTTTAAACTATTATTTATTTCCTACTTTTTAGTTGTTTATTTATAAAAGCGTGTTTTTTTAGTTTTTTTTAAACTATTATTTTTATTATTTTTTTGCAAATAAAAAAATGGAATAATCTTATCAAATTAGGTAATCATAATCTCCGACCCCAAAAACCCCCACATACCAATGTTGAATAGAATCAGACCATAATCACAAAATTCGGCCGCCATTTTGAAGCCGCCATTTCGAATTTTCCAATTTTTACAAAAGAATCATAATATTCGACCCCAAAAACCCCCACATACCAATTTTGAATAGAATCAGACCATAATCACAAAACTCGGCCGCCATTTTGAAGCCGCCATCTTGAATTTTTCAATTTTTACAGAAGAATCATAATATTCGACCCCAAAACCCCCACATACCAATTTTGAATAAAACCAAACCATAATCACAAAACTCGATTGCCATTTTGAAGCCGCCATCTTGAATTTTCAAATTTTTACAAAAAAATTATAATATTCGACCTCAAAAACCCCCCCATACCAATTTTAAATAGAATCAGACCATAATCACAAAACTCGTCCACCATTTTGGAGCCGCCATCTTGAATTTTTCAATTTTGACAAAAGAATCATAATCTCCGACCACGAAAACCCTCAGATACCAAATTTGAAGCGAATCGGACCATAATCACAAAACTCGGCCGCCATTTTGAAGCCGCCATCTTGAATTTTCCAATTTTCACAAAAGAATCATAATATTTGACCCCAAAAATCCCCACATACCAATTTTGAATAGAATCAGACCATAATCACAGAACTCGTCCACCATTTTGGAGCCGCCATCTCGAATTTTTCAGATTTTGACAAAGGATCATAATCTCCGACCACAAAACCCTAGGATACCAATTTTGAAGCGAATCGGACCATAATCACAAAACTCATACGCCATATTGGAGCCGCCATTTTGTTTTTTCTTCACACAAAAATTTCTTAATGCATTGTCACCGGAATTATGTACACCTGCCAAATTTCAAATCATTCGGACGTCTGGAAGTGGGTCAAAATCGCGCCCAAAGGAGTCGGTTACAAACAAACAAACAAACAAACAAACAAACAAACAAACAAACAAACATACAAGTGAAGCTAATATAAAGCGTGTAATAAATGACAATTCTCTCTCAATGGACAACTATAGGCAAATAACAGTACCCAGCATTGTAAGTATAACAATAGAAAGATCTATGTCCGGTGTGGGCCAAATTGGACACTTTTAAAGGGAAAGTCCTGTTTTCAAACTAGATATGAAAACTGATGACTGGTCTGAGGGTCAATTTTTATGACAAATCTAATGGTGGAAACCGCATCTCGATATCTATCATCGCTCTGAGTTACAGCATGTTTTTCGAAAATGTGCATTTTCGAAAAGTTGCTGTAACTTTTTTCCTGAAAAATATTCTTTGTTTCTATGAAAACGTTCCCAAAGCAATTTTTTACGTATAATTCAATGCTTTAAGTAATTTATTTTTTCAAATCATATATCAATAGTTATTAATGGTAAAATCATTTTTTTAAATGAGACAACCTTTATATTCCTGCATATTTCAATAGAACTTCAAATTATCATTCCAAAAAGGTAGCACACTTGATGTTTTGCTAGAGTCACCTTTGAAATGCAGAGCTTTTAGGTTTTTTCATGTAGAATTTAGAACGCACACTTTGAACAAGTAGGCTTTGGTAATAAAACAGAATGCAAATATTTACTGGTAGCTGTCAAATTTTGATTTAAGCAGTAAAGACGCTCCTCAATTCGTATTTTTGTTCATTTTTCAAACACATTTTCAATGAACTATGAGAATCATGAAAAATGGGATTTGATAGTTTTATACAAACCGTGGAAATGCAGAGGCAGCAAGCAATTTGTACCACGAGAGGAATCCAGAGAGAAGACAACATTTTAGAGACATTTTCGCAAGATTGCGACACAACCTAATTGATAGTGGTCAATTTGAAAAGAAAAGGCCAAAATTATATGCATCAAATAGGGATAGGGAGTTGGAAGAAATAGTCGTTTTAGGAGCTGTTGCAAATAACGCGAAATTTAAAAATATCAACAGGCCTACCAAGAACTAACGTTAGGCGGATTTTGGAAAAGCTTAAATTCAAGCCTTACAAGACCAGGAGAGTTCATGAACTCAGACCAGGAGATTTTGAACGCCGCATGGATTTTTGCCAGTGGTTCCTGGAAAATTGTAACCAAGATGCCTGATTTTTCGTTAAATTGTTTTTGGACAGACGAAGCTTATGTAAGCAGTGCCGGCATTTTCCACCGCTACAATTCTTATTCTTGGGCACAACAATCCTCATTTTATTGTGGAGCAGAGAAGTGAAGGATGATTTGGTTCAGTGTATGGGCAGGTCTTTAGGAATATAATTATTGACCGTTCATTTATAATGGTAGTCTCACATCTCAGAGGTATTTAGAAATGTTAAGGCAACGAATTGAACCCATTGTTGATGAATTGCCGCTAATGGAGCTCAGGAAAATATTTTATTTTCAGCAACTCAATTGTCAACAATTTTTTGGCTGTAAATTTTGGCAATAATTTGATAACCAACCAAGGACCCAACCGTTGGCCGGCTAGGTAACCGGATTTAACGCACAAATGACAGATGTAGAATGAGAGATGTAGAATGACAGATGAGTGCAATAAACATGTTATTGCACAGTGCAATAAAGAACCACTTTTTTCACTAAATATAGTTCAATAAAGTTTTTTTTTTCATGAACGTAGAAAAATAATATTTATATATAAAATGTATGATAATCGTTTTTTTCGGGATAATAACATATCTGCTTTTCTAGCACTTACACATCTACTTGATCACCTTACCGAGAATACTTTCCGTAGTTATTACTCGGTGATTATTCAATTTCAATTTGTTGAAAAAACTAATTATTTCACGCTTCTCTAAACACCATCAAATCAGAATGTTGAACTGGATAATTTTTCAAATAACGCAAGCGTGATATCAAATAAAATCAACGGCAAGAAATCAGTAGAGCTCACAATTGAGAAAACAACACATTTCATGCTATAATGATTTGGATTGCATAATTATCCTAGAAAGCTTTTCAAGTAAAATAGCTTCGTGCTGGCATGTAGATGTGAAGTGTGGTGTAGGGGTTACTTGTGCAATTTTTTTTATCCCTGTTTTATAATTTATGTGGATGTGTATTGCATTATAATATGTAGATTATAAAGCGTAGAATAAAAAATTTGCGGACTATAATCTTATTTGAAGCTATATCGATATAATTTTGGAATATACAGGGTGTATACACACCCGTGAATAACGAGTGTATAATGCCATTCTATAATGGTTAAAAATCTGAAAAAAAAATTGAAAACATGTTTTGTTCTTTGTAAAATTCGACAAAATTTTAGGTAGCGCCACCCGCCTAATTTCAGGTGACCTACTCAGAGGAAAGCTTTGGCAATTGCCGAATGCAATAAACTTTCAACTCGACATTTGAATGAGGTAAAATGTTAAACTGTATGGTAAATGTATACATTGCTGGCTGCCTGAGATAGATATTCAATTTCATGTTGTATCATTATCAGAGTTGAATATCAGTAACAGTACACATCTGGGAATTTAATATATGCGGATTGTTGGACGACGTTCGTGAAATCTGCCAATTATCTGTCACAAATCAATTATTCGGATCGGTTTGAAGAATGCTGTGCTCCGACAAGATAATTATTGCTGACGGTCAAGTTTTGACCGTTACCCGCGATCATCAACAGGAAATCGACCGGTCCTTAATTCGGCTTATCACCATCAACACTGCGAAATGCACATCATACACAAACTTTATTCCCATAGACTCTACAGGGTGATGACGATATATGGGAACAGATCTCCATTTCGTCATTGATCAAGCTGATGATTTTGAATTTCACGGAAAAACTTCGGAATCAAATCCAATCAAAATATTGTTTTGTACACGCTTCACGAAATGCCTACATTGGAAGAGTCCGGACTTGTACTAAAAGTCGTCATGGCAACACTTTACCTTTAACTATAAAGATATTTCGTCGAAACAATGTAAACCGCTTTTTCACATATTTTTGAAAACGGGATCAAAATGCAGATGGCCTCGCAATTCTCAACGAGCTGTGTATTACATTATTCAATATGGGAACCGTTTTTGAAACTTAATTTTCCAGAAACTTTCATAAGAAAATTAAGTGATTCATAGTTCTTGTGAAAAAGTTTCATTTACACAATTTTGAATGAGGTTTATTGGGACCTCTAGGCAACTGGATTTTTTTGCAGGCCTAGTAATTTTCAACTTCATACTCTTCAAGAGCTGTAAAGAACAATAAACATAAAAATTTGCTGTTTGCAATGAATAGTACACCCTTCACCTACGGCTGTATGGTTAATGGTCTAAACCAATTTATCCTCTAATGATTTAGTTGTTCGGTGGCCATCATGAATAAATCCCTAAATCGCCAGATAGACAGCAGTTGTTTGCATTTGCCATCAAAGGATTATTTTAGGGGATGAGCGATATAACTAACTCGTGGGAGGGGGTTACGCCATCAAAAATAGTACACCCAAAATCTTGATTTACTTAACAAAATTCTCACAACCCACTGACAAAAAACGCACATCCTAAACCGAACCTGGGCAGTACTCGAGTAAATTGTACTCAAAATTGTACTTGAGTACTCAAAGTACTCAGTAATCGCTACTCGTGAGTACTTCTATTTTGACGATACTTAGTACTCGAGAAATTTCGAGTACATCACAGTTTAGAGTACCTACTCAGTACTTCTGATTCCTACAGCTGACGAGTATCAAGTACGAGTACCATGGCTCATGGACACACAAGAATTGAACTTGAGTTCCTGCGATATCTAGATGATTCAATAAAAACTTTTTACAAAAAATAAAACCGACGAAAAAATCAACTGAAAAGCAAAAAATTAAATAAACATTTTTAGTCTTGATGATAATTGAGCTCCTAAACTAATGCGAGTAACTAATTTTGAGTCGGCGCCAAACAAACAATTATCGTAGATCATTATATTACTTTGGAGAAGTAATCAAAACGACGCTGTGCATCTCGCTGCAATCATTTTACGCTTTACCTAATTCAATTGCTAGTTTGTTTGGCGCCGACTCGAAATTAGTTACTCACATTAGTTTAGGAGCGCAATTATCATTAAGACTAAGAAGCTTTATTTTATTTTTTGCTTTCCAGTTCATTTTTTCACCGGTTTAATTTTTTGTTAAAAAGTTTTTATTTTTCAATTTTTTGTGGCTGAAATCTACTAATTACTACCTACTTAATTTTCGATTACTTCCCAAATACTTACCTACCTAGCTTACTTCAACTATTATTTGTTAAATAATATGATTATCTATTCTATTTATTGTTATACAGTGCGCGACAAAATTATGGAACAAATTCGATATTTCGCAAGCCATGTACTTTTGACAAAAATCCTGAAATAGGTCGATTTTTATTTCAAAATGCCGTTTTTTTTATGTATATTCTAAAGAGGTTATGTCACTGGTTTTGACATGGTGACGAAATCGGTAATTTTTTTAAATTGGAATACATGTCTTGTGATACCTTATCTGAAAACCCTTACAATACTGCATTCAATGATAATGATCAATTAATTTTTTTTTTTGTACAGGGTGAACAAAAATTAATATTTTATTTCAATAAGAGAATAACTTTATATCCAACAAAATAGAACAGTTAAATAAGATGTTCAAAATGCCATCCACCAGTCTCTTGACAATGAGCAAATCTAGGGGACATATTCCTCTTGCACATTGCGAATAACTTCCGGAGTAATTCTGTTAATTTCGATCCTAATTCGATTTTTCAACTCTTGTAGATTTTGCGGTCTATCTACATAGACCTTCGATTCCAAATAACCCCACGAGAAAAAATCCAGGGGCGTAAGATCTGGACATCTTGGGGGCCACTCTATCGGTCCGCGTCTACCAATCCACCTCCTAGGAAAACAGTTATTCAAAAACTCGCGAACATCACGTGCATAGTGCGGGGGTGCACCATCTTGTTGCAACCAAATACTTTCATTTGGTGAGTTAGGATTGTTGGCGGTGGAAAAATATCGGCAAGGCTAGGTATGAGTTCATTTCTTAAACATTCCAAGTAACGCTCCCCTGTGAGATTTCCTTAAAAAAATACGGGCCAATAATCCTGTCGTTTATTATCCCTGCCCAAACATTGACTTTCTGAGGGTATTGAGTATGCCCGTCCATCATCCAGTGAGGATTATCCCTACTCGAATATCAGCAATTCTGACGATTTACTGAACCATTTAGGCGAAACGTAGCCTCGAAAACAGAATTTGTTTTATAAAACGTGGATTGCGGTTACACAAATCCTGCATCATTTCACAGAACTCCACACGGCGATCGGGATCATCATCATTGAGTTGTTGATGTAGCTGTACTTTGTATGGATGGTACTTTTCTGCTTTTAGAATACGTAATACAGAACTATGGGATATGTCAAGATCTGCTGCAATTTTCGTGAAGTATTGTGAGGATTATTCTCTACACCCAATAGAACATCAAGTTTCACGTTTTCTTCTATTTTAGGACGTCCAGCATTCGGAATATGTTTGACATGACGAGTATCTCTAAATTTTTTCTCAATCTTACTGACTGTTGAACGACTGATCGGTCTATTTGGATACTTCGCATTGAACAAGTCGCATACCTCTCGCTGAGTTCTGGTTCTATCTCCGCACCAATAAAAATTAAAATTTCTATGCGTTGGGTTTCACTTAAAGTAGCCATAGTTTACTTTTAGAACCTTTTCACTTAGAATTTGTGAAGAATATTTGTTGATATTTCAACTGACATTTATTTGACACTAACTTACCTATTATGGCATTAATTTGTGATTGTCTTTTGTTTCCATTTTAGACTAGGAAATAGCTAACTAATAATATTTGGAAAGAATTCATTGGTGTAGTAAAGCACTGACTCACTAGTCTGCCAGGGATTAAAGCCTTGGCTCAATAAAGTAAAATTTTGCATTTTTTAACACGCTTTTATTATCTTTACTTGTAACTAAATAACTCACAATGTAATAAAATCTTGGAAGTAAATATTCACCCACTTCCAATCTTCCGAATAATCTGAAATTGTCACACATATCAAGGACCGATGACAATACAAGAATTTCATAATCATAATGTATTAATAATAAAAATATATTTTTCCAAACGCCAACAATCCTAACTCACCAAATGAAAGTATTTGGTTGCAACAAGATGGTGCACCCCCGCACTATGCACGTGATGTTCGCGAGTTTTTGAATAACTGTTTTCCTAGGAGGTGGATTGGTAGACGCGGACCGATAGAGTGGCCCCCAAGATCTCCAGATCTTACGCCCCTGTATTTTTTCTTGTTGGATTATTTGAAATCGAAAGTCTATGTAGATAGGCCGCAAAATCTACAAGAGTTGAAAAATCGAATTAGGATCGAAATTAACAGAATTACTCCGGAAGTTATTCGCAATGTGCAAGAGGAATGTGTCCGTAGATTCGCTTATTGTCAAGAGACTGGTGGATGGCATTTCGAACATCTTATTTAACTGTTCTATTTTGTTGGATATAAAGTTATTCTCTTATTGAAATAAAATATTAATTTTTGTTCACCCTGTACAAAAAAAAATCTAATTAATTATTATCATTGAATGCAATATTGAGAGGCCTTTCAGATGAGGTATCACAAGACATCTATTCCAATTTAAAAAAATTACCGATTACGTCACCATGTCAAAACCAGTGACATAACCTCTTTAGAATATACATAAAAAAATCGGCATTTTAAAATAAAAATCGACCTATTATAGGATTTTTGTCAAAAGTACATGGCTTGCGAAATATCGAATTTGTTCCATAATTTTGACGCGCACTGTATAATATAAATTATTTTTGAAATTTCTGGTTAGTTGATTTCATCACTTTGTATATAATTCCATCCTTTCATAGAATGTTATTATTGTGACGGATGTAGGAGGATCTGTCAATGTCAACTACATGTGTGCCAATGTTCACAAGTAAAAAATCAATCATCCCCTATTTTTCTACCCATAGGGGTAGATTATTTCATTCCAAATTGAGATATGATCAACTATGAAGTATACCCTATCTAATAAAAAAAGAATCATCCAAATCGGAAAACTCACTACAAAGTTATGCCTGATAGAATCGGTTAACGGACCAAAATGCAGAGGTTGAACGATCAATATCCTCCATTTTGCTACCCTTAGGGGTGGATTTCATCTTTTAAATTCGAAAGGAACCAACTTCGAAGTACACCCTATCCACTGAAAAAAGTATCATCGGAATCGGACGTCCCAGTAAAAAGTTATGCGTGATCATACATTAAAAAAAATACACGCGTCGACTAGAGAACCTCCTCCTTTTTGATTTCGTCGGTTGAAAAGCACTTTATCGACGCTGGATGACCATCCAGTAATAAAAAAATTATCCATACAAATACGCCATTAACTTCGTCCGCACCGGTTGAAAGACTCTTCTCGTATGCAACGATAATTAATGCTTCGAAGCATAATGCCCTAAACGACCCGAATTTTGGAAACTTAGTTCTCTTAAAGAATTACTTTTAGTTATTTGTTGTTTTTGTTGCTTTCCTATACCTACCTATCATTCACTTGAATGACCAAAACCAAGTGATACTGATTTACTTATTGATAGATAAGGAAAAGTAACAAAAGTCTAAACTAAATAATTATACTATTTTGTTTTGTGCACCTCCATCTTTTCACAATTTTACGTTTGTGTTTTATTGTGTAGTGAGTTTTTGTTTACAAGAAGTTATAATTTTTTTTTTCTTATCAGAATTTTTGGTGTGATGTATATACATTTTTAAACTATAAAATTGTTCTTTCTGTATCCTACTCTACCGTTAGGCCAGTAGAGATAGACAGGATTTTCTCCAAATTTAATAATAATTAAATAAAAGTTTCAGAACTTCAGTGGAGTGAAGAGGACTTTCAAATGATATTTAGTCAAATTTTGCAACCTTTTTTTCTGAACAGAAGATGTTGAAAATCAGGATTTAATGAATTTTCGCATTATTAGCGCGGAAAAATTTGCAAAGGTTCTGCAAACTTTCGAAGTTTTGAAAAATACCTATTTACATCCTCTGATAATTTTGAACCTTTCAAACAAAACGGAAATGTTTGTTTTATCGAAAAAAAATTGTTGTTAATCCTAATTGAAAATTCCAAAGGTTTTGCAAACTCAAAAAAATTATTAAAATAATGTTTTCGAGAAGAGTTTTAATTTGCAACCTCTTCCCAAACGGAAAATTACAAAAGTTTCAAATAATGGTTGCAAGTAGAGATGTCATGACGTTGAATGTTTTCATTAATTTGCAACCTCGTCTGTAACACGGAAAAGAGGGTAAAATCAAAAGAAAAATATTTTCGTATTTGTACTCTACCAAAAAAAGCAAAAGTTCTGCGAATCGGACAGACAACTAATTTTACCAATTGGTGGCAGTATAATAATTTGCAAACTATGTTACAATGCGGAACATTAGGAATTGAAAAAATAAATTTTTTTGCAACACCTGTGTTATCTGAATAATAAAGATTTTTATATAGCTAATAAATGACATTGATTGTGTTACCAATACACACACATATATGGCAGCTATCTATTGAAAAGTATGGAGAAACTTTAGCTGTGGCATTAGATATCTCCAAGGCGTTCGATCGAGTTTGGCACCAGGGACTCCTCGCCAAGCTTCCGTCTTATGGCTTGCCCCCTCAGCTGTGTTCTCTGCTTGCTAGTTTTCTCTCAAACAGGTCTCTCCATGTAGTGGTCGATGGAGTTTCATCTAACACTCTACTCATAAATGCTGGTGTTCCGCAAGGATCTATTCTCGCACCAACACTATTTCTACTTCACATCAACGACCTGTTGAAAGCAACTTCTTGTCCAGTACACAGCTTTGCCGATGATAGTACCCTCCATACCGCTTTCTCTTCCAGGGCCCCTATATCAGCCCGTGAAACCAGAAATGAACGAGGAAGAAATGTTAATAATATAAATATGGACTCAGCAACAATTCTCGAGTGGGGATCTAATAACTTGGTAGAATTCAATGTAAACAAAACACAAGCATGTCTTTTCTCTAAAAAAGCCGATCTCACTGTGTCTAACATAACTTTGTCAGGAGTAACCATACCACTGAAGTCATCCATATCGATGCTTGGTATTACTATCAGCAATAACCTTTCCTGGGAAAATCACGTGAGGTCCATTGCCAAAAGTGCATCCCAAAAACTTGGTTTTTTGTTTCGTGCCAAGAGCTATTTCACCCCCACTCAGCTGCTTATGATCTATAAGGCACAGATCCGACCTGTCCTGGAATACTGTTCCCATATTTGGAGCGCGGCACCTAAACATATCCTGAGGCTATTGCATTCTGTCCAAAAAAGGGCAATTCGTCTCGTCGGTGATGCCTTGCTTACAAACTCGCTCACTTGTCTGGAATACCGTAGAAAAGTTGGCGATTTGTCTCTATTTTATAGATATTTTCATGGGCGATGCTCTTCTGAAATATCAACAATCGTTCCTGCTTTGGCAGTCTCTTCGAGACTAACCCGTCAAGTTCAGTCATCACACCCCTTCGTGGTCACTTTGGAGACCTGCAGAACATCACTTTCCAAAGACTCGTTCATCCAACGAACAGCGAGGCTTTGGAACTCATTGCCTAGGGAGGTGTTCCCCGAGGCATACAACCTCCAGAAATTTAAGAAGAACACCAACTCCTACCTTCTTTCCCTTGGTTCCCACGATGTTCTCTGAATATTACAGGATATCCCTTTTCGTGGGAACCAGAACATAAAAAAAAAACAAGAGTCCGAGTACCAAGAATGTTCGATTGGTCACCTATCTTCTTGCTCTCAACGATATTACAGAAATAATTTTTTATTTCTGTAGCCGAGAGCAGGAGTGGAACCTGGTCTCTCAAGACAATAGTTTTGATAAACAAGCGCGGCAAATCAACACACCCGGCCACCTACCTACCAATACTCTTTATGAGGCTAGAACCATAAAAAATGGCGAATTTGTTTTCTGTTGCATTTTAAATCTTAATATTGTTTCTAATTCTAAACAACGTTTTGAAATTACTTTTGTTGATAATATAGAAAATGTGGGTAATTTATTCTTGATGAAAATTCCTATTTTTTGTTCTCCCCTGTACACCGTTTAGAAATTTAGAATTTTGACAACTCAAATGCAAGTTTTCAGCAACGCACCAATTTTTATCAGTTTCCAAATTTTCTGACAAATGGACAATAAAAAAGTTTCCCATATGGTGCAAACTTTTTGAAACTCACTGTATAGGGGGTTGAAAATATTCAGACACCGGTGGATCTAGAAGCATGAAATCTTCCCTATATAACGCAGGTAATTACTAAGAAATGATTTTTGAAAATTCGTCCCCTAAGGGGGTTAAATAGGGGGCTGAAAATATTTGGTCACGTATTTAATATATTCGGTGAACATAATTTCGTATAATTCTAGATTTTAGTTGTATATTTTCACAGCTATTTTTGTTACCGATGGGAAACCCCATAGGACACACGGCTAGTAGATAATACATGGAAGTTTTTGCAGAGGATTGATGTAATGAAGTTCATCCATTATTTTTTTTAAATTTCATGAACATTGTCGCAAGTACCAGCACCATTCATTATACCCCTATGAGAACACCAAGACATTTTCTAAAGTTTTGTTGGATATCTTTGAGTATATCAAGCAACATTTACGGAAACATTTTCGAAATATCATAGTCGAGACGAATGTTTTAAACAGGAGTAGACCAGGTACCCGAAATAACCGCGGAAGCATCTGCAATATAAACATACCTATATTTTTTATAAATAAAACTTGCACAACAAATAGGTCACAGAACTCAAACCAACATAACATAACAAAAGAACGTCACAGGCGACTGATTCGAAGTTTTCTCACTAATTAAACAGTCAATCAATAAAACAATGAGATGTCATACAAGGCAAGGTGCTATCAAATTCGTCAAATTTAAGCGGTTAGATAACGGGCGAGAACCTTTTTCGAACTTAGCGCGTTCTAAAACAAAACACGCGCGACTGACCCGGTCTCGGTGTGCCATGCAGTTAGTAAACGAAACAAACGAGCGATTACGTCGGCAGCGTTGCCAAATCGGTCAATGAAAAATTACATAATATATGTTTTGCTATTAATATACTCCATACCACGTAGATTTATGGAATTCACATACCAACTTGAAAATAATCACAGAAATCTAAGAAAAGCTTATTCTTCTGTCATATATTTAAGTTTATTTGGAACATTTATTCATGGAATACTAATTCTCTTTGGTCAAATTGAAATCTAACTGAATTTCTCAATACTAATTTGGATCCTTTCAAAGATAATAGCTCTCGAGCTACGCCCTCGGTTTTTCAAATTTCAACTTGAGGTTCATTTTACAAGTTTATGGATTAATAGTAATATTTTTGCACGACGGATGTCAGAATAAACTGTCCAATCAATTATATGAACGAATATTTTCCAAACATTGATTTAAAATATCGTTTGTTCTCAATCAGTAACAATTAAAATTATCCGCAAAATTTATATCAATATCTAATGGGTAAAATTCGTAGAACAAGTGATTTGAACTGCAGAAAATTTAAGTAACATGTGAGAAGTGTTATTTCGAACAAATACAATACCTTTGTATTCTTCATCTCTGATGCAGCAAGACCAGGTTATGTCCTTTGAAAAAATAGTGAGTGCATTTCAATATTATTGAATGAAGTTCCTGAACATCTACTAGAACATATTTTTCGTTATTATTTCAAAATATTTGAACGTGCATAACCTAGAAAATCAACTTCATATGGAATTAATATTTTTGAATTGTGTGACCAGGCGTTTGTTTGACGCTCCATACCTTGTGATCAATTTAATTTTCTTCGAATCTGTATAACATAATATTTAAAAAAACATGTAGTGATGTTGAAGACTTTTTTGCTGATTTGGCAACAGTGCTTGTCTTGAGCACGTTACTGGGCTTAACTTTGTTCCGCCCCCACCTTTCCCACAAGACTACCTTGACGAGATTATCAAGATCAATCATCATTTTCGGATTCAATTTCATCGAGTTTTATGTAATAACTATGTAAATTAGGCCGGGTCAGGATTCGACGACGTTTGCAGACATAAATGTTACAATGATTTTTTTCGGAATGAAGTTATTGTGTAATTGTTTCCCAGAAATGCAAAATTATAAGGATGCTTTACTAATAAGGTGGAATATTCAGTAATAGTAATTTTTATTAGTAAAGTAATATTCATGAATACAATAATAATTATTTAAAATTAAATAATTATTTTCTGCTTTTTAGTCTTTTGTGTGTGTGTGTAAAATTGTATTTCACTATTTTTGTTTCAAAATTTGTTCCTCTTTCTCTCTCTCTCTCTCTCTCGCTCTCTCTCTCTCTCTCTCTCTCTCTCTCTCTCTCTCTCTCTCTCTCTCTCTCTCTCTCTCTCTCTCTCTCTCTCTCTCTCCTCTCTCTCTCTCTCTCTCTCTCTCTCTCTCTCTCTCTCTCTCTCTGTGTCTTAATTCTCCAATCTGAAACCTGTTGCAAATTTGTACCGAACGGACAAACTGTAGGCAATTGTCCTCAGAGGAAATATTTTTTCATGGATAATATCATATCTCACATTCTGAAAAATCATTGTCAGAAGCCAACTCAGATATGTATGATGTCGACTATGGAGTTCCACAGGGCTCGGTGTTGGGTCCACTATTTGTAAATAACCTACCTTTTCTCGTGAAATGTAAAAGCAATCAATCGCATGCTATGTTTGTTTTTGCAATTTTTCTTTACTTTTTACTATTCTAGAATCTTATACTATGCTCTAGTCGATGCATATGTATCAAAAAGGTCAGTACTGAAGTATTTCTGTTGTCAAAAGTATGTGACCAACAATACATCCAAGGAAAATGCACAATTAAATTATTTCAAAGGTGAAATGTATGAAAAACATTGTATTACAAGTAGATCAATTGATATATAAATTTGGAACATCCTGTATGATTAATCTTATCAACAGGAAACCCACCAATGATAGGTTAGAAAGAATAATGGTGAAAAGTGATGAAATATTAAAATATGAAAGCAGAAAATTGCAAAAATAAATTTTAAGAATTTCAGGTTAGAATGAAAATAAGATGTGAAAGTAGCAAGAAATTCAAAAAAGATAAAAGATGTGTGTTGCCATGGGAAGAAATAACAAGTTTTGGGGAGGAGATCAAAAATTGAAAAAGAAAGCAAGCACGTACAAATTTTTGGAAGAGAAATAATAGTGAATTTCAAGAAAAAGCTACCAAAACCATTCCAGAACGAGATCAATTTAATTAAGGCACAACTGGGAGAAGTAATATATCATAAAATTCCACTCAATTATTGACAGAACGAGAAATCCTGCAATGGCCAGTCACGGGAGCAGAAATTTGTTATGCATGCAAGGAAGCTGTAAGTTCCAATGACACAAGTATTTCCACGAGGCTGGGAAACATCACAAAAGAAGAATAAAAGGTATTCTATTGGCGGAACTCTCTAAAGTGCAACGCTTCAGTTTTATTAACTAACACTGAGTATCTGATTCACTGTGTTACTTTTGATTGAACAATTCAACAATTTTCGATGCTGAAGGACTGATAATAACCTTCAAATTTTCTTTCAACTAACACAAATCACTCATAGCAAATTGCACCATATCACATTATTGTTTTTCTCTTAGTCCATAAGGTAATTTTGGCAGAGTAGGACAGTTTTTAAGGTTTTATATGAATAAAAACAACCATTTGATTATTTTCTGCAATATGTGTTTTATCTTTGAACATCTAACCACACTTTTTCCCCAGCATATTTGATATCAAGCCGTTCAACAAGTTGGCACTACTGAACCTGCTAGTCAAAAGAGAGGTGACTCTTTGTTCATAGGCGTACCGATTGAGCTGGGATAAGATAAAAAGAGGTTTGAAAAAGGGTAAGACAACATATCCGGAGTTTTCATTTCGTTATGATAGGGATTCAATCATAAAATCTTTGAAACAAATCTAAAATAAAGAAAAATATATAAACTCGAAACCAATTCCATCATAATAATATATATATATATATATATATATATATATATATATATATATATATACATATTGTTATAATGATGATATAACAAATTATTTTGTTATTATTTCGCCCTGTATTTTGAGTGCCACTTGTTATGTAATGATGATTTGCAAATAAAAATTGAATAATAATAGTTGTTGTTATATAATGAAGATTGCTAATAGTTTTTATGCTATTCTTTGTGAGCCAAATTGATATTATATAGATAGATATTTTCGCCCTGTATTTGTATTGTATGCTGTAATAATAATTGGTAGCGAACGTCACTGTTCTCTCGTCACGCTGCTGCCAATTGTTATCACTTTTCTCACCACGGCTAAGCAACAGTTGGTACGCCTCTTACCTCAGATAGCCGGTTCAGGCAATAGAGCCACTAGCCATTGCTGTCTAATTTCAGTTTATTCAATGGTCATTGTTATGATTGTTGATCATTGTAAGAAAATAAAGAACAAAATATCAAAAAGCAATTATTTACTTTATTCAGGAAGACTTAATTTTACCTGGCCTACGAGAAATAACTTATACTAATGTGAATCTACAAATATTCACCGATAATCATTAAAATCAAATCATGGATAGACAGAACCTCACTTTTTCCTTGAGAGTGAAATTTTCTTTTATGGTTCAAAATAAAGTGAAATAAAGTTCTTCAGATGTGAGATACGTTATTTGTGATATTGTTCATGGACCGGATGTGCACTATTAAAGTTTTTATACCTGCTGGAGATGTCAGTGTTCAAGATATGCCCTGAAACTGGATCCTTTCTCACTCCAAGCTCTATCAGTAACTCCAATACCATAAATCAGGAACCATACATATGCAGAATTCAGCTTTGGACACTTGGATATGTTGTATAATTAAGGTAATATTGGTTTTTCTCTTCTAATGTTGGAATTATTTCATTTTTTCTTTCTCCCAAAATGTTGCGTGGCATTCCCTTGTGAATTTATTTTCGATCTCCTTGTGGCTTTGTTTTCTGCTCCCTTGGATACCAATTTTCCCTCTTCTTTTTCATTTGAATGTTTGAAATCGCGCACCAAATTGTCACATTTCACTGTTTGGGTTCATCTTATATAATTTATATATACAACTATTTTCCCATTCTTATTACTATGTACATATTTCAATAATAATTGCTTATGACATCACCCTGTTGCTATTCTCTCACAATTTCCAATTTTCCATATGACCATCTATTCCCTGATTGGCTAACCTCATCAAGAAGTTTGCTGTTCTACCATTGGCTACTTTTAGTTAGCTACAATTTCATATACTGTATGTTTCAAATTTATAAATGTGTTGATCACTTTTTATTCATGAAAATTTTGTAAATCTAGACTTTTTGTTGTCTTTTTACCAATTATGGGTTATAATCATTATGACAGTGTATGAAATTGATTGTGTTATAGTATTTTGACATTTTTATCTATCCATATTATACATAGGCTTACAAATAAATAGAACTTCCAAAATTATGTCAAAACAATCTCTTGAAACTAATAACTAGTTAGTAATTATTCTTTTTATGGGTTTTTTCTTTTTAAAATATATACCTTGTTTTTCATAACATAACAACATATATATATATATATATATATATATATATATATATAATTTGATTAATTTGAATTTACTCATCGCCCTTATTTTTTTTTGTTTTATTGGCACTGATCAGTCTAGAAATTCGATACTGTTGCTATTATTGTTGGATGATGTTGGCCCTATGAAAATAATGGTACAGTAGTCACCGTTTCAAAAACATCATTTCATTTCAAATTCGAACAATGGCGCTATTTCCGCTGTATCCGGGAGTTCTAAAACAATAGCAGATACATGAAAAGGTACTTTTTGTGCTGTTTATTAAATTCACCAAATTTCGTTTCGACTTGATGTGTTGGAGCCGAAGAATTCCGGTTCCTGTTGCTCATTTACCGGTATCACAGTTACTCAATCACACAAGTCTGGCCGTCGTCGAAAAAGACAACAGGTTGAAGACCTTCTAACTGGGCCAAATTCATCTCATAAATCATTTCTCTTGCGGCCTGCGTGACATGCTATTATTTCGCACCTATCATGGCTAGATGTTGTTCGGATCTCGGATTATGTTCTCTTAATCATTGTAGGGAAACTTAATGGAACACGTTCGATAAAGGAAGTAAACCTACGTTCATGAGAATATCCGAAACAAAGTCATTTTCGAAATTTGTGATGATGGGGTGGCCAATCTTTAAGGATTTTGATTCGAAATTGTGGTGGTGGCGCCGGTATAGATCATAGAAAATAGATACTTTACTACGTTATGTGAATGAATTATATTTGTAGCAGGCCAAAATTTCGGTCATGCAACGAGAAACAAATAAAAAAACATTACAATACACAATACAAAATAAAATTCAATGAAAATGCATTTGGCGCCGATATGTATGTATACACAGTGGTCCATAGGTATGGAATAAATTCATGTTAAGCGTTACTATCTATTTGTTTAAAAAACCTGAAACAGGATTTCTATTGTCAATGTGACAATTTACAGTATGAAAATATTACACCTTCTTGCACCCCCTCTGAATTATGAGAACCACTCAAAAATTTCAAATGAGAAGGGGGTCGTGTGGTGTGGTCCGTTAACCGATTATATCAGGCATAACTTTGTACTGGGTTCTTCGATTTGTATTATTCTTTTTTTATTAGATAGGGTATACATCATAGTTGATCATATTTGTATTTCGAATGGAATTCTGCACCCTTACGGGTAGAAAAATAGGGGATAATTGATTTTTCACTTGTGAACATTGGCACACATATGTATTTGACAATGACAGATCGATACTGTCATTATTTTTGTTCTCCTTCATCAGTCACAATCATTATATTCTATGAGAGGATGGAATGATATACAAAGTAATGAAATAAACTAACCAGAACAACAAAAATAATTTATATTACAACAAATAGTAAAAGTAGATTATCTTATTATTTAACTGGTAATAGTTGAAGTAAGGTGGGTAAGTAAGTATTTTGGAAGTAATCAAAAGACAAGTAGGTAGTAATTAGTAGATTTCAGCCACAAAAAAAATAAAAATAGAAACTTTTTGACAAAAAATTAAATCGACGAAATACGGAACTGAAAAGTAAAAAATAAAATAAACATTAGTCTCAATAACTAAGCTCCTTAACTAATGTGAGTAACTAATTTTTAGTCGGCGCCAAACAAACAAGCAAATGAATTAAATAAGGCGTGAAATGATGGCATCGAGTTGCGCGGTGACATTCTGATAATTTTTTTGAAGTAATTCAATGATCTTCGTTGATTGTTCGTTTGGCGCCGACTCAAAATTAGTTACTTACATTAGTTTAGGAGCTTAGTTATTGAGACTAAGAAGGTTCATTTTATTTTTTACTTTTCAGTTGCGTACTTCGTCGGTTTAATTTTTTGTTAAAAAGTTTTAGATTGCTGAAACAGGACAGTGTATTGAAAAATATTTGTGTGTGTATTTGATTTAACTGTGGCTCATTCATCCGAAACTCAAAGAATGGACATTTCAATTATGATTGGATGCGGTAATAAAACAAGAACTCAAAAGGAAGTTTGTGAAATGTTTAATAATGAAACACGTCTCACAGTCTACAGTTAGCATAATAGAAACAAAATTTCGTGAAACTGGACATGTAAAAACTATTCAAAAACCAGGTCAAAATGTTGAATTGGATGAGGAAAAAAAGTTAGATGTACCGTTAGCGATTGAGGAAAATCCGCATATGACAAGTAGACAACTTATTGAGAGCTTTACATAAAGAGAAAATACCATCCTCATAAAGTTCAGTTGGTTCAGGAGTTAAATAAGGATGATCCTGATAGAAGGCAACGATTCTGTGAACTGATGATGAAATATGGAAGCAGATTTCCAGTTCATAAACAAAATTGGTTTTTCTGATGAAGCTACTGTTCATTTAAATGGAACGGTTAATAGATTTTGAAACTCCTACAATTCCGGTTTTAAAAATTTGAAATATCTTTATCTAAATGGCTCAATTATAATAAACATAAAATAGAGAGTATATATTTCAATGATAATGCTTTTAATATTATTATTGCTGTTATTTTGATTTTTATAATTTTTAATTGTTATTATTTTATTTTATTAATAACTAGTCATCATAATAAAATATTTTCCATTTGTTATGATACGTTCGATTAAATGATTTATTTTTATTTGGAAATTTTGAAAAGAAATACCTATCATAACAGTAATAAAATATCCGGCTATGTTGCTTACTCTTTTTCAAATACTCTTTTACCTGTATTATTTTACCTTATCCCAGCTCAGTCGGTACGCCTATGGAAACATGTTATTTCTCCTTCTCATGGTAGAATTCTGTGGTGCCATTATGTTGCTCTGCTTGAACTCAATGTTCAATGTACTGTTTTATGGTAATATTTGTGGTTATGTGATAAACAGATAAATAATGAATCCAGAAAATAGTCAAATGATCTTTCTTTCATCCAAATTGAATCCTTAAATATACCTAGTCTGCGTAATCTATCTTAATTTTAATCTTTTGATCAACCAGTGAAATAGAAATGTCAAAACCTTCGCTCATGCGCAATAAAGTAACTAGTAAATATAATTATGAGCATGAATAAGAAATAACGTTCAAATCAGTGGATAAAAGTCATCAAAAGTACCCGAAAGAAGTGTCTGACACGAATAGGCTCACTTTGTTTAGTTTTGGGTTGAAAAGTAATTGTTATTCGTCTCTCTTGAGTATTCTCGTGAATCCTGGAAGTGTTCTTTGGATATTGGAATTTGCAGCTTCACTGTGGCAGGGCCCCCTTTTTGTTGGCAACGTCACGAATAGGAATTTTGCTGTATTTGAGTAGTTTTTCCTGGTAGTTTCTACGCCTATTGGTCTCTGGACATGTTTAAAATTGTCAAATGGTTGATTTGCTTCCGTTCTTGGTGTATTTTCGTATTTGTTGATTGGCAAAATTTGTTGCAGCTCTCTTTCAAACATAATTTTTATCTCTTCCAAAAAACGTCGTTATTTTTCTTCCTGGCAATCATCACTTTTTGTTTATTCTCACAAATTTTAGGTTTTTACTCACTTTCTGGGACCCTTCTTCTCATTCTAAACTATTCTATGGATTCAATTTACATTTCTATAGCTTACATAAAATAGACAGAGTTTGTTGAAAAATTCATATCTGACAATTTTCTGTACTGAAATATTTATATTTTATAATTTTCCATCAAAATGTTTTGACATGTCGCTGTCATGTTTCCTTCTGATTTGATTTTATCATACAGGATGTTCCAACTTGTATATTATTTTTGTCTACTTGAGATCTAAAGTTTATTCATGAATTTTTGTTTCTCAATTTTTTATAGGTTGTGCAAATTAAATGTATCGTTGGCAACATACTTATGACATTGTTTGTGATTGTTGAGTTATGCTTAGTTTTGTGGTAAGTTGTAGATCATCTTCTGTTATGAACACCTGTATTTCCTATGTTAAATTTATATAGAGTGCCTGATGATGACAATTGATATTGTCGAAATGCATTGCATATTTCTTTTATAGAAATAAATGCGCCTTTTTATTGTCGTGTGGACTTCCCTTCTTTCATCCTGTTTCTTTCTTGTTATACGAGTTGAATATTCACACTTACAAATATAGTTAAGAAATAGAAAAATCGAAAAATCGAAGTACACAGTCTATTTTCACACAAGGATTCAATATAAATTGAACCACAAAATGGTAGATCACAGGGGAAAAACGACTACTTTCCTAGCTAATACCACGCAGAGCGTTGAATGATATTCACCTGAAAATTCATGCAAAATTCTATATAAATGGAAATTGATTGCAAATGTTTCTTTCTGATAAGCTCGATCATGATCAATTTATGTCGTGTTCGCCTAACAATCCGCATACCGGTTTCAGGCTTTTTGGCCCTCATCAGTACGGAGTAGTCACCAGCCAAAGATCCGAAGAGGTCTGGTCGAAGCGAGACACAACGTAAACAAATCATTTTTTTTGAGAAGAAGAAGTTTATTCAATCTCAGAAAATAGACATGGCATTTAGTTACATATAAATGAACAAACATGTAAAAACAATACCACAGAAGTAGTGGAAACTACTTGTATGTGGAGTATTGATTTTATCATGGTAGACTCACTCACATTATAGTCTCTAAAATGGTCTGCAGAAAGAATTCCATTGTATAAAACTTATTTTAGTATAAAAGTAATAATTATAAAATTTAAAATACGATATGGAAGTAGTTACAGTATGTGTATATAAAAAAGAGTGTACGAGATATGTATGTATATAAAACTTAAATTAAATAACTATCATATAAATGTATATATACAAAGAATGTACGAGGAGATATGTATGTATATAAAACTTAAATTCGAGCTTATAACATCTATAGGTACGCCGGAAAAGATAACTTTTAACTGGCGGTACCTAGTGACAGAAAGAAACACTCCATACATCTCCCACCTCGATAGGATTCTAAACAAAAGATTCCTTCTCAGTAGGAGTGGCAAGCCTGACTAGCAAATCGTGAAAATCGTGAAAATATAGTTCAGTTTTTCATCAGTCAATACCTTATGACATTCTAAATTTTGCCTATGGTGTTGTGGAAGATTAATATATCCCGAAAACATTTCAAGAACTCATACACACAATAGATGCGGTGTGGTGACCGTCATTGGTAATTAAGTTCTCCATTCATCTTCAGCGCGTACTTGACATTGTCGGTGATTAGAGAAATCCTCCGGCTACGGTCTCTAACCCATTACAACCTATTGATGGAGATCAAAACATCCGCCGGCATTGATGGCACATTCATAGAGGTGCCTTACTGAATATTAATCCAATGATTCAGATTATTGATGATGATGCAGCAGTTTAATCACAACTGCGATAAATGAAGAAATTGAATGTTTTTCATCTCATGATAGATAATAAGCAATTATCTAGAAATTGTGTCCTTCAAGTTAATTGGAGATTTGGTTTAGCGGGAATAAGGACAATAAAAGTGGTGCAAATAAAAAAAAAATGTCGACGTTTCTACGTTTATTTATCGTCTTCTTCAGGGCTTCAAGGTCTGCACAGCATCAGTCCCATACGTATTTCCAATGAAGTTAAAACATCCCGGATTTTCGACCATTATGTAGAAATTGTGTCCTTCAGTTAATTGGAGATTTGGTTTAGCGGGAACGAGGACAATATAAAAACTTTCAAACAAAAAATTAAACCGACGAAATACGGAACTGAAAAGTAAAGAATAAAATGAACCTTCTTAGTCTCAATACCAAAGCTCCTAAACTAATGTAAGTAACTAATTTTGAGTCGACGCCAAACAAACAAGCAAATGGATTAGGTAAGGCGTAAAATGATGGCATCGAGTTGGGCGGTGACAATCTGATAATTTTTTAATTTGATGATCTTCGTTGATTGTTCGTTTGGCGCCGACTAAAAATTAGTTACTTACATTAGTTCAGGAGCTTAGTTATTGAGACTAAGAAGGTTTATTTTATTTTTTACTTTCAAGTTCCGTATTTTGTCGGTTTAATTTTTTGTTAAAAAGTTTTTATTTTTCATTTATTTCTGGCTGAATTCTACTGATTACTACCTACTTGTTTTTCGATTACTTCCAGAATACTTACTTACCCACCTTACTTCAACTATTACCAGTTAAATAATATGATTATCTACTTTTACTATTGTTGTAATATGAATTATTTTTGTTGTTCTGGTTAGTTTATTTCATTACTTTGTATATCATTCCATCCTCTCATAGAATACAATGATTGTGACGGATGTGGAACAAAAATAGTGACAGTAGCGATCTGTCATTGTCAACTACATATGTGTGTGCCAATGTTCACGAGTGAGAAATCAATTATCCCCAATTTTTCTACCCGTAAGGGTGAATAATTCCATTCTAAATCCAAATATGAGGAATACCCTATCTCATAAAAAAAGAATCATCCAAATCGAAGAACCCAGTACAAAGTTATGCCTGATAGAATCGGTAAACGGACCAGAATTCAAAGGGTGACTGATCAATATCCTTCATTTTGCTACCCTTAGGGGTGGATTTCATCTCTTAAATTCAAATGGGACCAACTTCGAAGTACACCCTATCCACTGAAAAGGATTATTGGAATCGGACGTCTCAGTGAAAAGTTATGCGTGATCATACATAAAAAAATAAATAAAAAAAAATAAAAATAAACAAATATACGCGTCGACTAGAGAAACTCCTCCTTTTTGGTTTCGTCGGTTAAATAGTGGTCCAAATTTCAAATCCGGAATTTTTTACTTCATTGGAAATACGTATGGGACTGATGCTGTGCAGACCTTGAAGCCCACGTTGAAACGTCGGCAATTTTTTTAAATTTGGACCACTTGTGTTGCTCTTGTTCCCGCTAACCACATCTCCAATTAACTTGAAGGACACAATTTCTACATAATGGTCGAAAATCCGGCATTTTTTTACTCCATTGAAAATACGTAAGGGACTCATGCTGTGCAGACCTTGAAGCCCTGAAGAAGGCAATAAATAAACATCGACACGTCGGCAATTTTTTGAAATTTAGACCACTTTTATTGTTTTTGTTCCTGCTAAATCAAATCTCCAATAATAATCAATGTATTCATTGTTTTGTTACAAATCACGTATTTTTTTAACGACGCTCCACGGCAAAGCCCCGCTATGGTCCTCCAAAAGGTTAGATGGGTTACCTGAAAGCCTCCTTTCTCAGCAAAAATTCTGTAAAATTTGTAACGAACAGACAGAAAGACAAGGAAGCAGACAAACGGACAGACAAGGAACGAATACGAAAGGGAAAAAACAGCCGTATTAGTAGAGGAGACCGATCTGATAACTCGATGAGACATATTTTTTATCAAATATAATTTATAAACAAATATGCCCATGATAACTTGCCTATCTAAAAGTGTTCATAGCTTGAAAAGGGAAACATTCTCAATTGAATATTGATAGAAAGATTTTTCTGTGAATTGAAAAATCCACGATTAAAATGAAGTTATTTTTTGTGAATGTCTAACAGAAAACAACTACTTCCCCGGCTAGAGCCAGGCTGGACATTGAACTACATCTGATAGATATTCTGAAAAAGCCCTAACTCAAAAGAAAAAATCTGAAATTGAAAATTTGCATTTTCATTCAGATAGTTATTTGATTTTCTATTCCAGTCTTAATTAAGAACTCATAAAGATGAATGAGGCAAAGAAGAATGTTTTCCAAAAGAGAGTACTCACCAGAAATCATTCGTAACATTGACGCAGGAGAGACATCGCATTCACTAGGTCTTCAATACATTTTTGTCGACGAAAATCTATTTCACGCTTCCACGATCATCAGGAAGACCGGAAGAAATGGGAAACACATTTTCAAGAAGCAATCTCACTTTTCTATCAATATTCAATTGAGAATGTTTCCCTTTTCAACATGAATACCCCACAAGAGGTTATCTTGACGATGGAAGATAGTGACTAAAGTTTATCTTTCAGTCGCAGATGATTCCACATCTGATTTTATGAACATCCTGTTTATATTTTCTACAAATTGTTCATAGCTATTTTTAATTGAATTAATTTAAATCAATTTTCTTTCATCACCTTCACTCTTTTGATAACCGAATGAGTTTCACCTCAACTGATAGTTTTTAACACACAGAATATGCCTAGGTAGGCTTGCCTACTTATTTCTGCGCACGGCTACCTGGCAAGCAGATGTGAACAGGTAAGTCAATATAGGTAACTACACCGATCTGTTAACCAATCGAAATTGATATCATAGGTAAGATAATTTAATTATAAAACCAATCGTATAGGCTTGCCTGCAAAAAATCGAACATAAAATATTATTGCCAAGCTATAAAGTCTTAGAATTTTAGCTATTTGATAGGTGCGAGAGAGAAAGTAGAGCGTCCGAGGTAGGTGTGATAGAACAGGACACAACATAGCAGCTGCACACTACCTGACCGTTGAATGTATCCGAGTGCGCATGCTCGTGTACATGTGAGTGACAGTGACAGCATTTATTTACACTCGACAGTAATTTTGAACTTTTTTATATGCTTGTAATAAACGCTTTTAACAACATAAATGTATTAAATTTTATTTTTCTATATTGATGATTTTTTGAATTTATTATACTAAAATTTCAAAAGTAACACTTATTCTTTCCCGCTTTACGGCATTCATTTGATTTTAAATAATAAATAAATTATTCTTTATTTAATTTTAAATAAAAAATATAGATTTTTTTATCATTTTTAAATTTCATAATTTAGCTTTGAAATAAAAAAAAAATTGTTGAATTTTTATTTTTTTTATTTATTTATATATTAAATTATTTATGTTTGATTATTTCATAGCTGTAAGTATATATAGTATGAAATAATAGAAAAATTGTGATCGAAATTAGAGTTATAATAAATTAGAGTTCAAAATTACTGTCGAGTGTAAATAAATGCTGTCACTGTCACTCCCATGTACACGAGCATGCGCACTCAGATACATTCAACGGTCAGGTAGTGTGCAGCTGCTATGTTGTGTCCTGTTCTATCACACGGACCTCGGACGCTCTACTTTCTCTCTCGCACCTATCAAATAGCTAAAATTCTAAGACTTTATAGTTCGGCAATAATATTTTGTGTACGATTTTTTGCAGGCAAGCCTATACGATTGGTTTTGTAATTAAATTATCTTACCTATGATATCAATTTCGATTGGTTAACAGATCGGTGTAGTTACCTATATTGACTTACCTGTTCACATCTGCTTGCCAGGTAGCCATGCGCAGAAATAAGTAGGCAAGCCTACCTAGGCATATTCTGAGTGTTAAAAACTATCAGTTGAGATGAAACTCATTCGGTTATCAAAAGAGTGAAGGTGGTGAAAGAAAATTGATTACAATTAATTCAATTAAAAATAGCTATGAACACTTTTCGATAGGCAAGTTATCATAGGCATATTTGTTTATAAATTATATTTGATAAAAAATATGTCTCATCGGATCGGTGAAGGTCGATCTCCCACCGGCTCTTAGACTATATAGGGCGTTGCTCCAAAGCCATTTCCATTTCAACATATGTAAACATTTTCGTCTAGTCATCTAGTTCGGAATTAGTATCAATGATTTCATTCATCTCGTATCTGACAATTAAGACCCAAATTCCTGAGCATTTCAGTTAATCAAAATTGGAATTTATGACCGTCTTCGGCCTGCTTAACTGCCGTAAAATGAAGAACTCGAAATCCAGCGTAAAAACCACTTACGGCTTGAAAAATGAACAATATAACAAGTAGATTAAACTTTTCAAACGACCGTTTGTCTCGAGTGACACTTCCAATTTTTCTTCCGCTACTTTCAGGTATCATTTATACTCAATTTGTACGGGGTGGCCCAATCAAAACTGGCTTTGAATAATAAAATCGAAATCAAAGAGAAAGAAAAAGAGGAGACACATCCATTTTGATTTAAGGATAACTTCTTTCAACGATTTTGTTTGAGATCGACGAGAATGTTTTCCATAAGAGTTTCATAAGATCATGGAACTTACATTTTCATATAATTCTTGAATACATTCAAAATGTAGTGGGTACAAGACCAGTCATGGTACATGATAATTCCAAGCGATTATTCGCGGTTCCAAAATAAATTCAGGTTTGAGTCACAGTCACTATCGATCTCAAGAAATGCCCTACTGGGTATTAACCTTGCGTATTTACGTTTGCCATTTTTGCGAAACGATTTGATGCAACTGATAGGGAGATCAATTGCAGAACACAAGATATTTGGTGGCGCATTTTGATAATAATTCACAGGTACGGATTTAAAAATACGTGAATAATCTCGTATATTACACTTTCATGTGCGAATTTAAATTTGTCAACGTAATTTTATAATTATGACTGATTTGATTGATTTTTAAACTCTATTTATTAGGTTTGGATAAACCAATTTTCTTGAAATAATTAGGACATGCCCAAGTTTCCATGCTGATTTGTGGTTTTGAAATTCAGTTAGCAGTTTGTATTTGTTTGGATTTGAGTAGGAAACACTTCCAATATAGCTTTTATAGCTATTATATGGCATGAGCTGGAAGCATCGTGAGGAGGAATAATGTTTCGCCAACTTTAAATTCATCTGTGGTAGCTTTGATTCAGTCAGAAATAGAGAATATTCCAAATGAAAGCTGGGAAAATTATGTAGCGCATGTACAAAAAGTAAAAAAATCATGTTGAAAAAGGAAACATTCTCAATTGAATATTGAATAGAACATTTTTTTGTGGATGTCTATCAGAAAACAACTACTCCCCCGGCTAAAGCCACCCTAGACATTGAACTACATCTGATGGATATTCTGAAAGGACCCTAACTCGAACATGTAATATACCAGCTGATTCTCCAAGGTGACTGACCCCTATAACTTTTTTATTATTGCAGATAGAGAAACGAAATATGGGGGTTGTGTATTATAGTTCAATTTAAATTTTTTAACATAGTTACTTGCTTCGCCGTACTTCCGGTTTGACCGAAAATTACTCCAACCTTCGATTTTTAAATGGGACATCCTATATATTTTTACTTATTTCGATCGAGAATGACATTCTAAATCCAACAACACCTCACTTGTCAATATTTGACAAATAAAGTCATTTTTATTCCAATTTTTATTTTTCGATCTAGAATGCCATGGATCGTGTAAATCGCTCCATTCTTCTTTTTTAAAAATGTTTTATACTCTCGTGTAATGATGACAAATAAGTTTTTAAGCGCATGTGACGTACTACTTCATTAATGTGTAGTTACTGTAATTGATTTTTATATTATTTACTTACAATTATTGTTAAAACTTTTTATTTTGAACTTTGTCAATAAGAACATGTTTATTCTTTGACAATAAAGTATATTTCTCTCTCTCTCTCTCTCTCTTGATCAAGTAACATGCGAAAAATACGACTTTGAGGCTTATGACTTCACAGTCGTTCTAAAAATTATTTAAAAGTGGCAAATTAGTCCATTAAGGCTCCAAATTTTCAAAATAATCTCCTTGATCACGGCAAAGTTCAACTTTTTTAATTGTTGCGCGCACCACATTGATTAGCTGTTCCGCAGTGATGTTCTGGAATGCCACCCTTACTTTATACTCCAGTTCTTCACGAGTAGCTGATGCTGTGTTATACACCTGATTTTTAATTGTTCCCACAAAATCTAGCGGAGTAAGATCTGGCGATCTAGAATATGAAAAAGAAATAATGCATTAAGAAAAAATATGACAACTTAAGAATGTACCTCGCAGGCCACTGAATAGGTTCATAAGTGCCAATCCACTTTTCTGGGAAGGTGTCATTCGGATGTTCTCTTACGACTTGTGTTAGATATCAACTTGGTTAACCAGTAGCAAATCTTCAATGAAATCATTAATTTGATTTCTAAGGAACTGTAGATATCTTTTGAGATTGAAAATTTTGACTCTTCCGTCCTTATACATTTATAAAGTTGTTATTGAAATTCATAAGAGAGCAGGTAGCCTTATTGTTCAGTGATATTCACAATTATAACACTAGAAATGCTGAAAATACAGAATTTCTCGACATAGGCTCTCTATATCACAGAAAAAAATCTATGGATTATAAGCTATACAATGTGCTTCCTCATCATCTTAAAATATTATATCTTACTAAATTCCAACAAATTATGAAAACATACTTTTTAAATAATTGTTTCTACTCTGTCAGTGAATACGCTGAGAACATTTCAGAAACTTCTTTTGATGATGGAAACAGACTCACCGAATTTTATTAAATTGTTTAAAATTTTAAATAATAAATTTTGAATTTTGAATTATGAACTTCGATTTAGAATGTGAAAGCGATTTTGTGTTGTTTGTGTTTCTCTACATATTCTACAGTCTCAACCCTTGACTTGCTATAAATATGTATCTGTATATAACATAGTTGAATAAAGTATTCTATTCTATTCTTTCCGCAGTAAGTTGTCCGTCGAAAATTATTGGCCCCAAAAGTTTTCCTCCGATAATACCCATCCAGCAATAGGCCTTTTCATTTTGAGATGATTTTTTAAGGCGCATGCGCTCGTTTTGAGACCCAAAGTCTGATTGGCTATTGGGAAAGTGAATAGCCATTGGTTAGTTTTGAAATAACAATTTGAGATTGGCTTAGTTCAAAATTAGCGGTATTTTCGATTCTGTGATGCAACTCCGATTTAAAATGCTAAACTTTCTGGAACACCGTAGAAAGTTGATGGATTTGTCTTCATTTATAGATATTTTCTGGCGATGCTCTTCTGAAATATTCAGCAATCGTTCCTGCTTTTGGCAGTCTCTTCGAATTAACCCGTCAAGATTCAGTCATCTCACCTTAGTGCGTCACTTTGGACCTGCAGAACATCACTTTTTCAAAGACCGTTCATCCAACGAACAGCGAGGTTTAACTCATTCTAGGAGGTGTTCCCTGAGGCATCAACCTCGAAATTCTATGAAGACACACTCCTACCTTTTAGGTTCCATAACAATTTGAGTTCTTAACATTACAGGATATCTTTCGGAACCAGTATCATAAAGTCAACTTCATGACAAATGCACCTGCATACATTGGCGTTCGTAATTTTCTTTGTGGTAAGTACTTATTACTATTTATACCGCAAAAACCTTTCATTCGTAATAAATAATGTACACGAATATTTTCTATGGCGAGTTTTCTCTCCATGTAAATTCAAGTCAACTATCCATAGGAAAACTCGGAAAAATTGTATTTCCTTGAAAAAAAATTCGACGTCAATGCCGTTGGGTCTGCCAGGTAAACAAAGTTAGTCATTTGTCATCCAAATGAAAAAGCCTATTGAAACCAAATCGCTCTTCAAAATTTCCTTCTTGCATCAGATGTAAATTTGTTTGAGACCAGTACCTTTTATTATTCCGATTCCAGACCCAAGTTGGTGAATCGAGTTTCATCTGAATGAATAATTTTGAATGGAAAACGTACATCTCTGTATTTAGTCATAAACCAGTTGCAATAAGTTAATCTTAGGTTGTGGTCGTTATCGTAAAGATGTTGGTGTAGTTGGTACTTGAATGATCGATAATTGTATTTGTGAAGAATTCTCCAAACGGACCATTAACTTATATCACACTCAGAAACAATTTGGCGAATTGACGCCGTAAAATTCACTTCAACATAGGCCAACACCTCTACTTCTTTTTCTTCACTGACGATGAAGTTATTGGCATTTTCTTCTGGTTCATTTCGCATTTTCCTTTCCAGTTTTGGAAAATAATGCCGAGTGGGGTGGCGACGCTTGAAAATTCGAGCTGCAGTTGCATTCTTTTTGCTTCTCCGTAAATTAACAACATATCAATTTTCTCGTTTCTAGTATAATTTTCCATATCAAATTATAAACTACGCAACAAATAAATTTTTAAAAGTGACAGCATACTCCTTAGCCTATTTGTTTAGGCAGTCCTAGCAACAGCTTCAATTGTTTGTCACGGATAGCTAGAATAACATGACTTAGTGCATAAGTATACCGAATACGTATTATTTGTTATTAGGTATGATCGCTTCTTGCAATTATTCAGAAAAATAGTAAAAATAAAGTGAAAGTGTGTGGTATCAAATTATTCGTAAGAAAATGATCTTTCACAAAAAGATGACGAGCCGCCCCTTTTCCATTTGAAAAAATTAAGTTAACTGGAAAAATTCATATTTGCGATTTTAAATGGTTCTTAAAACGACTGTGAAGTCATAAGCCTCAAAGTCGTATTTTTCCCATGTTACTTGATCAAGAATAAAGCGATTTACACTATCCATGGTGAGGTGTTGGGTTTAGAATGTCATTCTCGATCGAAATAAGTAAAAATATATAGGACCTTAAGGAATCACCCGGTATAATATGCCTTGTTTGTCTTACACAAGTTACATAAAAGAAACATCGATACCATTCAGAGTGCGCCACAACGAACATCAGGAGTAAATAAGACACCAATAGCTCATTGGGTGGAGAGTATGAAAACGCCTTCTCAAGACGCATTTTCCTGCCTGGACTCGACGAGAGGCAATATTTCACTCTGTCTCTATGTTCTGTATTCCAAATCGGGTCACCCTGTATTATCCCATTTTCAGATAACTGGACATTAATCTTCCGAAGAGAAGAAAAACTAAGCGGACGGTCTCCGAGTCCCACCCACGTTTTCTCATTGGGAGATTTGGATGAAGGGTGATAATTTAAAGTTGATGGTGCGATACAAATGTAGCGATTATACAGTAGGGCCGATTACAGGCACTTTAATTACCGATGGAATCGGAGCTTTTTGTATAGATTTAGGATTTCTTTTTGGTGGCACGGAAAATAAATGCCTTTAAACGAAGTTAGAAGGTTATTGCGTTTTAAATATCAGAAAATGTGTTTTAAATATCAGAAAATGTGTTTTAAATATCAGAAAATGTGTTTTAAATATCAGAAAATGTGTTTTAAATATCAGAAAATTTGTTTTAAATATCAGAAAATGTGTTTTAGATATCAGAAAATGTGTTTTAAATATCAGAAAATGTGTTGAGAAAATGAACATGTTGATAAAACGATTTAGTTATAAGAATAATAGTGGGCGATAAACGATTAATGCAACATTTGGAAAAAAACGAGATGCAGCTTTTATTCGACCTATGTTTGATAAAATGTGAGGTTACCCCAATTTTATGAAAACATGTGCATATACTGGGTGATTCTCTAAGGTGGCTCACCCCTATTACTTTTTTATTATTGAAGATAGAAAAACCAAATTTAGGGGTTGTGTATTATATTTCAATATGTGTTTTTTGACATATTTACTCGATTTGCCGTACTTCCGGTTTGACTGGAAATGACTCTAACTTTCGATTTTTAAATGGGACATCTTATATATTTTCACTTATTTCGATCGAGAATGACATTCTAAATCCAACAACACCTCACTTGTCAATATTTGACAAATAAAGTCATTTTTATTCCAATTTTTATTTTTCTATCTAGAATGCCATGGATCGGGTAAATCGCTTCACTTGATCAAGTAACATGGGAAAAATACGACTTTGAGGTTTATGACATCACAGTCGTTTTAAGAATTATTTAAAAGTCGCAAATATGAATTTTTCCAGTTAACTTAATTTTTTCAAATGGAAAGGGCGTGGCTCGTCGGCTTTTTGTGAGAGATCATTTTCTTACGAATAATTTGATACCCCACACATTCACTTTATTCTCACTATTATTCTGAATAGTTTCAAGAAACGATCATACCTAAGTCCTGTTATTCTAGTTAGTCGTGACAGACAATTGAAGCTGTTGCTAGAACTACATACCTAAACAAACAGGCTAATGAATATACTGTCACTTTTAAAAATTTATTTGTTGCGTAGTTCATGATTTGATATAGAAAATTATACTAGAATCGAGAAAATTGACATGTTGCTGATGCAGCTCGAATTTATGCTCAGATATTCCCTAATCGTCGCCATCCCAAAACTGGAAAGGAAAATGCGAAATGAACCAGAAGAAAATGCCAATAACTTCATCGTCAGTGAAGGAAAAGAATTAGACTTGTTGGCTTTTGTTGAAGTGAATTGTACGGCGTCAATTCGCCAAATTGTTTCTGAGTGTGATATAAGTTATTCGTCCGTTTGGAGAATTCTTCACAAATATAATAATTGATCATTCAAGTATAAAAAAAAAGTTATTCTAATCCCAATTGGAACGGCAATAAAAATAAGAGCCCTACGAGAAGTGTTCATATGCACTGCCCGGCAAATGGAAAATTTATATACTACCAGTGTTTTTACTTTCAAAGCGTTCCTGGTACAATCATAAAAAAGTTCTGTCGTGTGGAAGAGAATTCCTTCCCGAAACTTTTTATGTCGGTCAAATTGGGATTAGAAATACTATACCAACTACACCAACATCTTTACGATAACGACCACAACCGAAGATTAACTTATTGCAACTGGTTTTTGACTAAATACAGAGAAGATGTACGTTTTCCTTTTAAAATTATTTATTCAAATAAAACTCGATTCACCAACTTGGGTCTGTTCAATCGGAATAATAAAAGGTACTGGTCTCAAACAAATTTACATCTGATACAAGAAGGAAATTTTCAAGAGCGATTTGGTTTCAATTGCTGGATGGGTATTATCGGAGGAAAACTTTTGGGGCCAATAATTTTCGACGGACAACTTACTGCGGAAATATATCTACAGTTCTTTAGAAATCAAATTAATGATTTCATTGAAGATTTGCCACTGGCTAACCACGTTGATATATATTTTCAACAAGATGGAGCGCCACTTCACAATTCTCAAGTCGTAAGAGAACATCTGAATGACACCTTCCCAGAAAAGTGGATTGACACTTATGGACCTATTCAGTGGCCTGTGAGGTACATTCTTAAGTTGTCATATTTTTTCATAATGTATTAATTCTTTTTCATATTCTAGATCACCAGATCTTACTCCGCTAGATTTTTTTCTCTGGGGAACAATGAAAAATCAGGTGTATAACACAGCATTAGCTACTTGTGAAGAACTGGAGTATAAAGTAAGGGTGGTATTCCAGAACATCACTGCGGAACAGCTAATCAATGTGGTGCGCGCAACAATTGAAAAGGTTGAACTTTGCCGTGATCAAGGAGGAAGACATTTTGATAATTTAGAACCTTAATGGACAAATTTGCGACTTTTAAATAATCCTTAAAACGACTGTGAAGTCATAAGCCTCAAAGTCGTAGTTTTACCATGTTACTTGATCAAGATTAAAGCGATTTACATGATCCATGGCATTCTAGATCGAAAAATAAAAATTGGAATAAAAATGACCTTATTCGTCAAATTTCGACAAGTGGGGTATTGTTGGATTAAGAATGTCATTCTCGATCGAAATAAGTAAAAATATATAGGATGTCCCATTTAAAAATCGAAAGTAGGGTTCATTTCCGGTCAAACCGGAAGTACGGCAGAGCAAGTAAATATGTCAAAAAATGTAAATTGAACTATAATACACAAACCCCCCAATTTCCTTTTTATATTTTCAATAATAAAAAATTATAGGAAGAATCACCCGGTAGAGTTTGCTTCATTCTTTTTTTCAAATTCCAGTCAATTGGATAGTTTTCATCCTACATACGGTCAAAAATAAAAATTCAAGTACACAGAAATTAACAAAGAACTACATTGAACTCTTGATGATCTCTCGGTAATACACATTTTCATTCACAAAAAAAATTTGGTATTCATACGCTGTTCTGGCGAAACGACATAATCAAAAATCAGATTTGTGCGTTAAATTTATAATTCATGAAGCACAAAATTTCATTGGAGCTCAATTTTATCAATTTGGTTGCCGTCTCTTGTAATCATTGACCATTTTATTCCGGTCACGTGTTCGGCTCAATTCTTCATACAGAGACGTACTTGATGAAATACGATTTGCCTGGAATATTTAACAAGCTTTTATTCAGTTTCACCTGTCCCGGGATGTCTAGGATGGCGAACGAGTTAATCTTTAGATGGTTTCCCCATTGAAGAACTAGATATCTCAGAAGTTATAGGAAAAATGCCTCATAATGACGATGCATTAACAAAAATGCATAGATTAAGGCGTACTTACTAAAAAGCACAAAATGAAATCATTAATGAAAAAACGTTTTTCAAAGACAAGGCTTTTATTCAAAGGCGCTAAAAAGTAAAAAATAATTGCTTTGGTTAGGTTATTCCGTCGCTTTTGTATTCGACAAGCGACAAGCTCTTGAATCTATAATAATAATATAATAATAAGACGTTTATTTCGAAGGTGAAGTACATTACATCGTTTAGAAAAAAAATCTCTCACATTACATCGTGTTTGGTATTATTGGATTATAGCAAAGCATTCGACACCTTAGACCACTCCTTACTCTGCTCCAAGCTCAGATACTTTGGTTTTTCTAACGGGGCCGTAGATGTCATATTCAACTATCTAACCAATCGTACCCAACGTGTTGTTTTGGATGGCATCGAGTCAGATTCGTTGAATGTGGATTTCGGTTTTCCCCAGGGTTCCATTTTAGGACCTCTTGTCTTCTCCATATATATTTCCGATTTCCATGAAATCATTGAAAATGCAAGAATACATCACTACGCCGATGATACCTAACTCTATATTTCTTTCAATAGTCTTAATCTCACCGCTGCTCAAAATTATATGAATAATGATTTGAATAACTTATATGACTTTTCCACAGCTCATAACTTACGTTTGAATTCTAAGAAGTCACAGGTCATGCTTTTTGGCTCCGCAAAAAAAGTGGAGGGAGTTCGTGATGAACTGAGAATTAATATTGGAAACGATATAATCCCTATAGTTAATGACTATGGACTATGGATTGACGACACCCCTCTAAGATTATCAAAACCCGTTAGCCATCTATGTCAAGCATATTACAATGTACTAAGGCCATTATTTCCAAATAGACATCTACTTTCTAAGCACCTGAAGCTCACCTTATGTGAAACCTTGATTACGTCAAAGTTGTCTTACTGTGATAGTATCTATGGACCTGCCCTCCTTAGATACGACCGAAATCACCTTCAGAGAATACAAAACTCTTGTATACGATTCTCGTACGGTATCCGCAAATTTGAACATATTAGTGCTGCACTGGAAGACTCTGGCTGGCTGAGGTTGGACGATCTTCGGACTCTTCACATACTCTCATTCACACACAAAAAACTTGAAGCCAAAGCTCCAAAATATTTGTTCGAAAGGCTAAACATGTTTTCGTCTATAAACAACCTCAGAACACGCAATAGACACTTACTTGTTATCCCCCCTCATTCCTCTTCAATCTTTACCAGAAGTTATTCATATAATGCCGCAAAATTGTACAATCAGCTACCCAATGATTTTAGGTCTGACACGCTATCCAATTTCAGAAAAAGATTGAAACTTTCACTAAGAGATACTGTTGTTCAATTAGGTAACTCATTGATTTATATTCATTTCAAATATTATATATAAATTTAGAGTTTTTATTTTTATTATTATTGTATTTTTTTTTTCTCCACGGTTAAGTTGAAAAACAGCTATTGCTGACACTTCGCCTTTCATCATTTTTAATTTTGTGTATTATTCCTTGCCACTCTGTAGATTTCTTTTATTTTTAACTAAAATGATGAATAAAGCCGCTTTATTATTATTATTAATATTATCATTACACTGCAAGAGTGCTATCTAAATACATAACACTGCAGGAGTGATATATAATTGAAAAATTAAAAATAAACGTAGTTAGGTCTCGAAAGCATAGCTTGTGTGTGACAATAGTACTATGGTAGTTGTAATGTTGATAAAAAGATTATTATGATATGATATAGTGAGGTAAAAACATGTGTATATAGAACAATAATAATGTACAAAAGTTATATGAATATAAAAATAAAAAAACAATGAAAACATTAATATGACATAAAATCTAAAAGTTATAGACTAAAGTGTGTATATCAGTGCGGGGCTTGGATAGGATATATTTTTTCAGGTCTCTCTTGAATTTATTTGTATTCTGCTTGTTTTTCAGTGTGTCTGGTAGTTGGTTGTAAAGTTTTTGGCAGATATATCCGTGGCTCTTTTGGCCGATAGCTTTATTCATAAAAGGAATCTTGTATTTATTTTCCTTATTTCTAGTATTATATTTGTGGTTCATTTTTTGTAGCTCATGTTGTGTTTTGTGGATCCTTATGTTGCTGAGATGAAAAAAGAGTTGTACTGGGTCCAATATTTCCATTTGTTGGTGGAGATCATCTGAAGGGTAAGTTCGTTTAATGTATATTATTTTCAGTAGACGTTTTTGGGTTATTGATACTTTATTCATAATTGTCTCATTTGTTGATCCCCATGATAATATACCATATGTAATATGTGATTACACGAGGGAAAAGTATAAAGTTCTTAAAGATTTTTTATCGAGTATGTTTCTTAGTATTTTGAAGCATTATATCATGAATTGCTTTTTTTTATTAGGTAGTTTATATGGATATCCTATTTCAAGTTGGAGTCTATACAAATTCCTAGGTATTTTATATGACTGACTGGTTTGATCACCGACAATCACCGACGTTTCGAGACTTTGCGTCCATCATAACTTCCTTAGCTGCGGTCCGATCAAAAAGATCGTCACTTTTTTGGAATCAGCGGACTCTTTTACGTCAGAAATAGTTATTTTTCGAAAAGCTTCTCATTTATTTAAATTTTCCAGCATCGCACCGACGTTTCGAGACTTTGAGACATCATAACTTCCTTAGCTGCGGTCCGAACGACAAGATCGTCATTTTTTTGAATTCAGCGGACTCTTCCACGTCAGACACAGTTATTTTCCGAAAATCTTCATCTTTATTTAAATTTTCCACCAATCACCGACGTTTCGAGACTTTGCGTCCATCATAACTTCCTTAGCTGCGGTCCGATCAAAAAGATCGTCACTTTTTTGGAATCAGCGGACTCTTTTACGCCAGAAATAGTTATTTTCCGAAAAGCTTCTCCTTTATTTAAATTTTCCGCCATCGCAACGACGTTTCGAGAATTTGTGACATCATAGCTTCCTTAGCTGTTGTCCGATCGACGAAATCGTCACTATTTTGGATTCAGCGGACTTTTTTACGTATGGAAAATATATTTTCAGTATTGCTTTATTTTTATTCTGCCCGAAATTCTTCTTAGAATACAAACGATATGCGGAAAAAGTACAGAGCCTTGCAAATTTAATTATTGTGAAAAAATCTCCAGTCCGATCTCCATATATCGTACACCATCAGATTGCGGAGAAAATTCTCCATCAGATAATGTAAAAGTCGCGGAAAATTGCTTCCGTACGGATGTTGTGGTCATTGAAATTCCGCAGGCGTGGCTGCAGACTTCTCTTTGAAAAATCATAAAAAAATCAGGGACACCGCGATAGGTTTGAAATGCTGGACACTACTACGGATTTCTTTTTTGTTTTTTTTACGGAAATAAAATTCCGGATTTTTTTTTAAACTCGGGAACGGTCAAAGATAGAACAATTCTGTTAGTATTAACATTTTCAGAGTACATTACGCTGATTCACAGGATGAATATTTTAACATAAATTATCTAGCTACACATCTTTTTACAATCTTTTATTTAGTTTCACCTGTTTCGGTGTCTGTCTGTAATCAAATCTTGCAAGTTAAATTTGACCCACTTCTAGGTGCCCGATTAACATGAAATTTGGCAGGTGCTCATAATTCCGGCAACAATGCGTTATAGAAATTTTGTTGGAGAATAAAACAAAATGGCGGCCACAATATGAAGTACGAGTTCGGTGGTTATAGCTCGATTCCAAAAAAAATTGGTATGTGGGGGTTTTTGGGGTCGGAGATCATGATTTTTTGTGGAAATCCATGAATTCAGGATGGCGGCTCCAAAATGTCGACGAGTTTTGTGATTATGGCCAGATTCTATTCAAAATTGGTGTGTGGGTGTTTTTGGGGTTGGACATCATGATTTTCTTGTCAGAATTCACAAATTAAAGATGGCGGCTCCAATATGGCGACGCGTTTTGTTATTATGGCCCGATTCCGTTCAAAATTGGTTTGTGAGTTTTTTTGGGAATAGAGATTATCAATTTTTGTCAGAATTCAATGAGATTTTAAGACAAGCGTTCAAAACTCTTCGCTGCCGGACAAGCGTATATAGCTCTGAGTAGGATTAGATCTACAAATTGAAGAACGATTGCACAAAATCAATCAGCAAAATATCTTGCCACAATGAAGCGTTACATTAATTGGATAGACTGAGAAATATGTCTCACTAAAAAGATGTACCTGAATAAACTAAAAGTAAAAATAAAATATTTTAAAAACAAGCTTTTATTAAACTGCACAAAAAAGAAAGCAATAAACCAGGGAGTTCATAATACCCATAATGTTGTGGAAACCCCAAAACCATAAAAGGGTTGAAAATGGCTGCTCTATAGAAGTGTCAGTATAAGATTGATACATAGACACATATGTTCATATTCTTATGCGATTCAAATTATTCATATTCAACTCTTTTGTGGGTTTGGGGTTTACATAACATTATGGGTTTTATGAACTCCTTGGTTATTTTATTTTTTTGTACACTTTAATAAAAGCTTGTTTTTAATTTTTTTTTCTACTTTTAATTTATTTTAAGTATTTTGCTCATAAGGATTTTCAAATTATCCCAGTTAATTTTCTCGATTTTCTATTTTTATTTCATTTCTCATTTTTTTTTCTCGAATCTGAAACATTTTCGAGATAGATCGGAATATTTTCCGTGTGTTTTTTTTTCGAATAAGTGATATTATTTTCATTTTCATACGAACCGGTGATTTCTAACTATTATTCCGCTTTCAAAAAAATTTTTCGAAGCACGAATCAAGGAAAACTATACACCAATTGATTGATAATCCAATTATCTATTGCATGTCGATGAATTGTAGAGGAGTAGTTGCCAGTTGGTAGTAGCAAACTCTCGCCATGTCATGTTCGTATACATTAAAGTTGGATTTTAGCAATAGAAGAAATATATTTCCGGGGATCGTATCATGGAAAACTTTACACAAATCCATTCTAACTTGTAGTTCTGCAAGTCTGGGATAAACCAGAAAGCAGTGAAAGTTACAGAACGATAGTTATCAATTGTACAAACTATTTAATTTCATTTGAAGATTTTTTTTTCACAATAATTACTATTGATAGTAGTTTGATATCTTGGATCCAACTTTTATATAACTTCCCAACGTTTCATCGCATCCAGGAAAATATACATGCAACTAAAAACTAATAACCTCTCCATTTTTTTTTGTACTAAACTTTGAAAAGAGGAACTCACCATTTGCGAAGGTGTTTTCGGTTTCCTGTTGATGTCCGGGATCTTTTGACAAGCTGAAAATGAAAATGATGTTCAGAGAAAGAGGAACATGAGTCGAGTTTTTCAGCCATCCATTATTTATTACTAACTTACATCAACTATCTCAATTCGGATCGAAAATACTAAGGTACAGAGATTATGAAAGATATCTGATAATACGTGCTGTTTTTTTTTTCATTTTATTATTTATATCTTAGTTATTCGTCAACGGAAACTCTAGGACAGATCCCTATAGAGTTAGCAAAGCAAATCTATAAAACCTAATACGAATAATTGTCGTACATTTGTTGGGAATACAAAACAATTGTCGTGCTTTTAAATTTTTATAGGGGGTTGATGTGCTAATTCGATATCACTGCCACTACAGTGAATTTACTAGTGAAAGTTCAAAAATATTGACAATTTGTGGTATAATTGTCAAAATTCGTTGAACATAATAAAAATGCACTAAAATATTGAATCAATATGATTTTTTGTGGAGGAACAACGTTTCTTGACATGCTTTTTTGGGTAACCACAGTCTGAAAATGAAAATATAATCAGAAAAATCTATACAAGTGTAGAAAGGGCAAACTAAATTATAATTCCTATAGTTCGTGAAATAAAGGCATGGAGTAATAAACTGCTTATCGTATTAAAGTACGAACTGCTAGGAAAAACCCATAATATTTGGACTCTGCATACTCAATGAGGGTTTATCACTCCACGCCTTTATTTTACGCACTATAAAGAAAAATGATTCAATTAGTCAGTAACTTGCCGTATTCTGAATTGACCTATCTAGTACAAGAGAAAAAAACAAATTGTTCGAACAATTAAAGGAGATTTATAAGATTGTGAGAACGGGGGCAGAGAAAGTCCCCGAAACGTCAATCAAAAACTATATAGAGAAGTATCTTTTGAATTTTCATAATTTTTTTGATAGACACATTTCGAATACGGCAAGTTACTGACTAATTGAATCATTTTTCTTTAGGAATTATAATTTGGTGTTTGCCCTTCCTACACTTGTATAGATTTCCTGATTATATTTTCATTTTCAGACTATGGAAGGTTACCCAAAAAACCATGCCAAGAAACACAAATATATTTTAAGGATTTTTTTTTACATCTGAATTATGCAATTTACATGGAATATATTACCTTTAAAATATATTTGAGTGCATTTTTATCATGTTTAATGGATTTCGATACTTATACGACAAATTTCAATAACAATATTACTTGATAGCATTTTTTTCACGTCAAATATTTGGCCTAGGTTTTATAGATTTTTGAGCAAGTGGCTTGGCTTACTTTATAGGGGTCTAAGACAGATCAGTATGAATGTTTCAAATTTTTTTACAATTTTCCATTTGAGTTTTTTACTTAATTTGTATGAATATTAAAAAGTTGATATGAAAGGCATTCCAGAAAAACTAAATCGTATAAGCGCGACTTCCGTTTATAAAATTTCATACTCTTGAATCATCAACTTCATGATTCTCTGTGCCAAATATTTACCAAGCAAGATCTGCATAACACACACACGATATATCAGTCAACAGCTTAAACCAAACGAGTCGTGATGAAATCATCATCACTGCATGGCGTCGTCGTGTAACCCACATTTCAATAAATATTCATTCGGCAACTCAAATCTCCTCGGTTCCATTACACAATCGACGGGAATCTACTGCATAAGATCGCTATTTAGCCAGTCACCACCACCCATAATGATAATGTCGACTTATTCATTCAAATGCCCACACTAGAAGAGACGTAGTATACCCATACCCATACACACCCTTCATGGTAATTACCTTTTCATTGTATACGTTTGAATGAGTCCGAGATTTATGCACTCGTCGTGATTGGAAAGATGTTGAGAATTTTTCGTATATTTATTTTTCGGCAAACTTCTAGCAGGTACCCGCCAGACGTTTTTTCTTTGAGAAATTAGCACGTTTACCATTGATGAAACGGTTCCTATGTTCTAATATTCACTTTTTGAATGTTCTGCCTGTTTGGCCCATATAAAAACTTACACAAGAACCACGCGTTGAGTCAAATTTCTTCAGATTTCTCAGTTTCATCTTCATAATTCAGAAACTCTCCCTTGGTATATGGCAAATTTAAAAACGAAGAGCAATTTGAAATTTTAACAAGGGAAACTAAGCTGAGCTTTTCAAGGTTATTCATGCGTTCCTTTATCTATCTGACGTAGATAATTCAAATTTGCATTAGAGAGAGAGAAAGAGAGAGAGAGAGAGAGAGAGAGAAGAGTTTGAGAGTATTTGTCATTAATAAAGTTTTCTTGGAACGTAACTCATTTTGGGTAGTCGAACTTAATTAATTTCCCGACGTTTCTTCAAAAATAATCATGATCATGGGTTCAATCAATATTAGGCCGGTAGATATAGACAATCAATTAACATTAATTCCAAAAGTTTTCAAACTTCAATGGTATGTTAGTGCATTGATGAAAACACTATAACATTTTGCAGAAGTCTGCGATGAATAGAACATTGTTTTAATTGCAAATAATGTTTTCATGCTTTATTTTTGCACTGAAAATTGCAAAATTTCTGCAAACGAGGCATACCAATACTAATGATATTTTACAACATGCATTAGGTTTGAAACCTTGTAAAAGTTACGGAACCTTGTTTTTAGTCATTTGTTCAAGTTTTTCATTGTAATTTGTAAAAAAAATCAAAAGTTCTGCAAATTGAATAGGTGAACGGAAAAAAAGTTCAACATATTCACGTACATTTGCAACAATTTCTCAATCAAACCTTTTTATCGACGCTCCCATTTTTAATACACACAAGCATTGGAATACTTACAAAAGTTTATTATTGTAAGAGAGATAAGTTATGTGAAGAAAACCGTTTAAATTCGATTTTTCTATTCATTCCACTTCACATGGCACTTATCTCTCACTATATGCTAGACGGGCTTGCCACTCCTACTGAGAAGGAATCTTTTATTTAGAAACCTATCGAGGTGGGAGATTTTCGGAGTGTTTCTTTCTGTCAGTAGGTACCGCCAGTTAAAGTTTATCTTTTCCGGCGTACCTATAGGTGTTACAAGATCGATGATGGTTTGTTTACGTTGTGTCTCACTTCAGCCAGAGTTCTTTGGACCTTTGGCTGGTTGACTACTCCGTACTGATGAGGGCCAAGAAGCCTGAAACCGGTATGCGGATTGTTAGGTGAACACGACATAAATTAAACATAATCGAGCTTATCAGAAAGAAACATTTGCATTCAATGTCCATTGATATTATATGGAAGTATGCATGGATTTTCAGGTGAATATCATTCAACGTTCTGCGTGGTATTTGCCAGGAAAGTAGTTGTTTTTCACCTGAGATCTACCTTTCTCTGGTTCAATTTTATATTGAATCCTTTATGTGAAGAAAACCGTTTAAATTCGATTTTTCTATTCATTCCACTTCACATGGCACTTATCTCTCACTATATGCTAGACGGGCTTGCCATCCTACTGAGAAGGAATCTTTATTTAGAAACCTATCGAGGTGGGAGATTTTCGGAGTGTTTCTTTCTGTCACTAGGTACCGCCAGTTAAAGTTTATCTTTTCCGGCGTACCTATAGTGTTACAAGATCGATGATGGTTTGTTTACGTTGTGTCTCACTTCAGCCAGAGTTCTTTGGACCTTTGGCTGGTTGACTACTCCGTACTGATGAGGGCCAAGAAGCCTGAAACCGGTATGCGGATTGTTAGGTGAACACGACATAAATTAAACATAATCGAGCTTATCAGAAAGAAACATTTGCATTCAATGTCCATTGATATTATATGGAAGTATGCATGGATTTTCAGGTGAATATCATTCAACGTTCTGCGTGGTATTTGCCAGGAAAGTAGTTGTTTTTCACCTGAGATCTACCTTTCTCTGGTTCAATTTTATATTGAATCCTTTATGTGAAGAAAACCGTTTAAATTCGATTTTTTCTATTTATTATTGTAGTTGCAAATAAAGAAAATATCGGTCTCAGTGGATATGTAACTTTGCAACCTCATACGAAAAACGAAACCTATTTATCCACTAATATAATTTTCTTGATTTTTTACAACTGCTGAAATAATTGCAAAAGTTCTGCAAATTGCAGTTCAAATTACGACTAATATTTTACGTGACACAATAGATTTGCAACCGACATTGTTCTACGGAACATTTTTTTGTATAATTGATTTGTTTATTTCAATGATTTGTCCATTGTAAACATTGTGCAAATAGGTTTGAAATATATTTTAGACCGACATATGTCTACAGCGGTCCAGTTAAATACTTGATTATCCATCGCGTATATCTGTTATATTTTGTACTGGTCGATTGAAATTGCATTCGAGGAATGATACGGTTACGTAGTTAACCACTACAAAATTTGAAACTAATTATTAATCTTAGAAGCAATCACTGTTTTCGACTAATCAGCGAAATAAATTTGATCTAATATTTTCGAATGCAACAATCGAAAGAGTACAAAATTTTGCTAAATTCTGATAAGACTATTGGAAGACATTAATTTTTTAGTCGACGCGTATATTTTTTTTTATGTATGATCACGCATTTCTTTTCACTGTGACGTCCGATTCCTATAATTCTTCGTTCAGTGGATAGGGTGTACTTCGAAGTTGGTCCCATTTGAATTTAAAAGATGAAATCCACCCCTAAGGATAGCGAAATGAAGGATATTGATCACTCACCCTCTGAATTCTGGTCCGTTAACCGATTTTATCAGGCATAACTTTGTACTCGGTTCTTCGATTTGGATGTTTGTTTCTTTATTAGATAGGGATATACCCCATAGTTTCGAATGGAATTATCCACCCTTACGGGTAGAAAAATAGGGAATAATTGATTTTTCACTTGTGAACATTGGCACACATATGTAGTTGACAATGACAGATCGCTTATGTCATTATTTTTGTTCTGACATCCGTCACAATCATTATATTCTATGAGAGGATGGAATTATATACAAAGTAATGAAATAAACTAACCAGAACAAAAAAATTATTTATAATACAACAAATAGTAAAAGTAGATAATCATATTATTTAACTGGTAATAGTTGAAGTGAAGTGAGTAAGTGAGTATTTTGGAAGTAATCAAAAAACAAGTAGGTAGTAATTAGTAGATTTCAGCCCCAAAAAATTGAAAAATGAAAACTTTTTAACAAAAAATTAAACCGACGAAATACGGAACGAAAAAGAAAAAAATTAAATAAACCTTCTCAGTCTCAATAACTAAGCTCCTAAACTAATGAAAGTAACTAATTTTGAGTCGGCGCCAAACGAACAATCAACGAAGATCATTAAATTACTTCAGAATGTCACCGCCCACCTCGATGTCATCATTTCACGCCTTACCTAATTCATTTGCTTGTTTGTTTGGCGCCGACTCAAATTAGTTACTTACATTAGTTTAGGAGCTTAGTTATTGAGACTAAGAGGGTTTATTTTATTTTTTACACGCTTTATATTAGCTTCACTTGTATGTTTGTTTGTTTGTTTGTAACCGACACTTTTGGGCGCGATTTTGACCCACTTCCAGACGTCCGAATGATTTAAAATTTGGCGAGTGTACATAATTCCGGTGACAATGCATTGAGAGATTATTGTGTGGAAAAAAAACGAAATGGCGGCTTCAATATGGCGTACGAGTTTTGTGATTATGGTCTGATTCGCTTCAAAATTGGTATCTGAGGATTTTCGTGGACGGAGATTATGATTCTTTTGTCAAAATTGAAAAATTCAAGATGGCGGCTCCAAAATGGTGGACGAATTTTGTGATTATGGTCTGATTCTATTCAAAATGTGTATGTGGGAGTTTTTGGGGTCGAATATTATGATTCTTTTGTGAAAATGGGAAAATTCGAGATGGCGGCTCCAAAATGGCGGCCGAGTTTTGTGATTAAAATGGCGGCCGAGTTTTGTGATTATGGTCTGATTCTATTCAAAATTGATATGTAGGGGTTTTTGGGGTCGAATATTATGATTATTTTGTAAAAATTAAAAAATTCAAGATGGCGGCCGAGTTTTGTAATTATGGTCTGATTCTATTCAAAAAATTTTTTTTTTTTAATTTTATGTTCTGGTTCCCACACAAAGGGATATCCTGTAATATTCAGAGAACATCTTGGGAACCAAGGGAAAGAAGGTAGGAGTTGGTGTTGGTTCTGGAGGTTGTATGCCTCGGGGAACACCTCCCTAGGCAATGAGTTCCAAAGCCTCGCTGTTCGTTGGATGAACGAGTCTTTGGAAAGTGATGTTCTGCAGGTCTCCAAAGTGACCACGAAGGGGTGTGATGACTGAACTTGACGGGTTAATCTCGATGAGACTGCCAAAGCAGGAACGATTGTTGATATTTCAGAAGAGCATCGCCCATGAAAATATCTATAAAATAGAGACAAATCGCCAACTTTTCTACGGTGTTCCAGACAAGTGAGCGAGTTTGTAAGCAAGGCATCACCGACGAGACGAATTGCCCTTTTTTGGACAGAATCCAATAGCCTCAGGATATGTTTAGGTGCCGCGCTCCAAATATGGGAACAGTATTCCAGGACAGGTCGGATCTGTGCCTTATAGATCATAAGCAGCTGAGTGGGGGTGAAATAGCTCTTGGCACGAAACAAAAAACCAAGTTTTTGGGATGCACTTTTGGCAATGGACCTCACGTGATTTTCCCAGGAAAGGTTATTGCTGATAGTAATACCAAGCATCGATATGGATGACTTCAGTGGTATGGTTACTCCTGACAAAGTTATGTTAGTGAGATCGGCTTTTTTAGAGAAAAGACATGCTTGTGTTTTGTTTGCATTGAATTCTACCAAGTTATTAGATCCCCACTCGAGAATTGTTGCTAAGTCCCTATTTATATTATTAACATTTCTTCCTCGTTCATTTCTGGTTTCACGGGCTGATATAGGGGCCCTGAAAGAGAAAGCGGTATGGAGGGTACTATCATCGGCAAAGCTGTGTACTGGACATGAAGTTGCTTTCAACAGGTCGTTGATGTGAAGTAGAAATAGTGTTGGTGCGAGAATAGATCCTTGCGGAACACCAGCATTTATGAGTAGAGTGTCAGATGAAACTCCATCGACCACTACATGGAGAGACCTGTTTGAGAGAAAACTAGCAAGCAGAGAACACAGCTGAGGGGGCAAGCCATAAGGCGGAAGCTTGGCGAGGAGTCCCTGGTGCCAAACTCGATCGAACGCCTTGGAGATATCTAATGCCACAGCTAAAGTTTCTCCATACTTTTCAATAGATAGCTGCCATATATGTGAGACGTAAGCGAGCAGGTCACCAGTTGATCTCTGATGGCGGAAGCCATATTGCCTATCGTTGACAATTCCAATTCAAAATTGGTATGTGGGGGTTTTTGGGGTCGAATATTATGATTTTTTTGTGAAAATTGAAAAATTCAAGATGGCGGCTTCAAAATGGCGGCCGAGTTTTGCGATTATGGTCTGATTCTATTCAAAATTGGTATGTGGGGGTTTTTGGGGTCGAATATCATGATTCTTTTGTGAAACTTGGAAAATTCAAGATGACGGCTTTAAAATGGCGGCCGAGTTTTGTGATTATGGTCTGATTCTATTCAAAATTGGTATGTGGGGGTTTTTGGGGTCGGAGATTATTATTACCTAATTTGATAAGATTATTCCATTTTTTTATTTGCAAAAAAATAATAAAAATAATAGTTAAAAAAAAAACACGCTTTTATAAATAAACCACACTAAAAAGTAGGAAATAAATAATAGTTTAAAAAACTAAAAAAACGCCTCTATAGAAAACCAGACTAAAAAAATTGAAAATAAGAAAAAAATGTATATTTAAAAATGAGCGTGGGGTACATGGTATTAATAATTATATAGTACATTACACACCTAGGGCAGTGAAGTGAGAAATGTCTCAGATCACAGGTAAAATGAATAATCGATGCTCTATGGAAGTAAGAATATCAAAACGTTATCGATTGTAAATCTCGCAAGTACATAATTTTCATCATCAAACAGAAACGTTGATAAAAAATAAAAATTTGTGAAATCGATATTACATCTCAAATTTAATTTTTACAGGTATGTATTCCTTGAATTAAATCAAATTATAATTTACCTTTCCTCTCGACTTTCTTACTCCAATTGTGGTTTCGCAGAAAAATTCCATCAAATCCGAATGGAAGACTGATTTATAAAAAATTCGAATTTAAAGAGCTAAAAATATTTCCTCCTCCAATTTTTTATGAATCAAGCAAATTATGAAAACGTGTCGAGAGAATCTATATCCTCCATCGAACGTACTCAGAATAGTTTTCTATGCAAATTCCTGATTGTAATATGAAAACGTTAGCTTTCAACATTGAATGATTTCATCTACCGTTGACGAGCTTCTTCTTGGTCGATAGTTAACTTGGTAACACAATCAATGTCATTTATCAGGTATATACAAATCCTTATTATTCAGATAACACAGGTGTTGCAAAAGTATATATTTTTTTTCAATTCCTAATGTTCCGCATTGTAACATAGTTTGCAAATTATTATACTGCCACCAATTGGTAAAATGAGTTGTCTCCCCGATTCTCAGAACTTTTGCTTTTTTGGTAGAGTACAAATACGAATATATTTTTCTTTTGATTTTACCCTCATTTCCGTGTTACAGACGAGGTTGCAAATTTACGAAATCTCAGAAAATATTTCTCTATTTGACCTTATTAAAAACTTTTGTAATAATTCCAATACTTATTTAATATAAAAAAAATTTAAAAAATTTTCCTTTAAAAAAATTCGAGTTGCAGAACTTTGGAATATTCATAGAAAAATTAGGATTAACAACAATTTGTTTGATAAAAAAACAAACATTTCCGTTTTGTTTGAATGTTTGCAAAATTGTCAGAGGATGTAAATCGCTATTTTTCAAAACTTCGAAAGTTTGCAGAACTTTTGCAAATTTTTCCGCTCTAATAATGTGAAAATTCATTAAATGCTAATTTTCAACATCTTCCGTTCACAAACAAAGGTTGCAAAATCCGACTTAATATCATTTGAAAGTTCTCTTCACTCTACTGAAGTTGTTGTAATTTTTATTAAATTTTGGGAAAATCATGTCTATATCTACTGGTCAATATCTTGAGAAATATGTTTTGTAGGAACTTACTGACAGATTCGATGACCTCTGCCAAAAGCACGCCGTCGCTGCAATCACTTGCCAAGGAATTAACACGCTTTTTACTCCTCGACTTCTCCAGATAGTGATTGGCCCAGTCGGTGTAGATCTGAAACAACAAAATTCTCGATAAATTCGTGGAACATGATGCATAAAGGTCATTATAATCTTGAAATCTCAACTCGTACATGAATGATTTTCTATCTATAAAAGAGGAAACTCAAAACATACGGAGTACAAAACAGTACACATTTTTTTTATAGAGTATGAACACATTCAGGGGCTTGTGGCTCAGTGGCACGAGCGTTGTGTCCACTGATTCCACCTGGCGCGGGTTCGACTCCCGTAGCTGGTGAAACATTTTTCAAGGCCCCAAGAGTGGTTTCGGATCCCACTATAAAAGGTAAGGTCCCCGTCATCTTAACTCGAACAAGTTTTCATTAACTTCTGAGGGTTGGTCAAACAACTAAGAAAGCGGTTAACAAAAACCAATTCAATTAACTCGTAAGGAGGGATTCTGTTATCTGTTGAAGCCCCTTCTGGAAAATTAAGCTTCTCTCGAACTTCCAGCCAGCGGCCGACAGATTAAAAATGTTAAATTCGCCCATCGAAACTTCCCCACCAGTCACAAAGTCACCTAATTTCCTCCGACTCACTCACAAAGGTCTCCAAATGTAGCGTAATGACGGCGTCGGGGGTTACAATAGCTATTTGCGCATATATTTCCTGCAGGAATCTGACGATTTCCTGGTAACCAGATCCCAGAATGAGGTTATATCCTCGGCGTACAAGTGAGACTTCCTGAAACCCTCTGAAACGCATTCCGAGCATGTAATAACCGTCCACCCCATTGCGTATATCTTGGGGTGGATAAATATGGGTCAATGGCGTAACATTAGTTCTAGAGGTGATTATGTATATATATATATATATATATATATATATATATTGTTTGTCGTTTTATTATTAAATTTTTTGCTAGGTACAACTTTCATTTGGAGAGGTTTTCTACAAGATCCATACAAAAATAGAATATCGCTGTTAAATAGTGGTGATATTTTTTGTTGAGAAACATTCTAAGAAATTAGTTTTTTCATCTATATTGGTAAATTGTTTGTTGTTTCATTAAATTTTTTGCGAGGTACAACTTCCATTTCGAGAGTTTTTCTACAAGATCCACGCAAAAATAGAGTATCGCTGTTAAATACTAGTAATATCTCTCTGTCGGGAAAAATCATCAAATATTCGTTTTCTTATAAATATTGGTGAGTTATTTGTCGTTTTATGAAACTTTTTGCGGGGTACTACTTTCATTCGGAGAGTTTTCTCCAAGATCCACAGAAAAATGTAATATCGCTGTTAAATACTATTAATATATTTGCTGAGAAAAATTCTCAAAAATCCATTTTCTCATGAAATTTGGTAAGTTCTTTGTTGTTTTATTAAACTTTTTGCGAGGTACAACTTTTATTTGGAGAGTTTTCTCCAAGATCAACACAAAAATGGAATATCGCTGTTAAATATTATTAATATTTTTTTAGTTGAGAAAAATTCTGAAATATAATTTTTCTTATAAATATTGTCAAGTTGTTTGCCGTTTCATTAAACTTTTTGCGGAGTACAACTTTCATTTGGAGAGTTTTTCCTCAAGATCCTAACAAACACGGAATATTGCTGTTAAATGATCACTAGTCATTTGCTAATTTTGTGAATGAAAAGTCATCTATTATATTGAACAATGTTATTTTCTGGGGAGCTACTCCCAAATTCAAAAAACTTCAAAAGTTTGATATCCTGGAGTACTCGATAATAGATATATTTTTTACATTTCACGTTTTTTCTCCACCCTATTGTAAATAACCCTTGTTTTACATTGTATAACATTAATTTCATTCCAGTTTCTTCTATCTATGTTTTTGTCTAACTAAAGTTGAACCTATATTCGTTCGAAACATGTTTCAGTATTTTGGATCTTGAGTCCAACTATTTAAGAATTATACGTTTTGTGAAGACGTCTTTGTGTTACGGAGTTTGTTGTCTACAGTTCGAACATGGATGTCCCATTTCAGAAATGAGATATTTAGCTGAATTAGTGAGGTGTATTGGTATGTTGTTGATTTCCATTTGTCGTAAGAGGTAAACGGTATAATTATAGTTTCGAAATGATCAATTGACAAACTAAGAGTGTCAACATTAGCAAATACATGATAAAGAGTATAGGTCCCAGGACTGTTACTTGTGGCACGCCACAAGTAAGTTCGCTACTCATTTTATCATTTATTAGAACTTGCTGCCTTCGGTAAACTAGATAATGTTCGAAAAGTTTCAGAACATTCCTCCTAATACCATTTTTTTCAATTTATCTAGCAAACGCCTATGCTTTAAAGTATCGAAGGCCTTTTTCATATCGAGAAATACGCCCAGACATGGCTTGGTGTCGTTTATTGCATTGTAGACTTTTATGTTAAGACACTAATAGCGTGCTGGGTAGAGATATTTTGTTGAAATCCAAATGTTCATAATTTCGGTGACAATGAATTATGGAATTTTTGGTAGAGAAAAAAACAAAATGGCGGCTTCAAGATGGTGGACGAGATTTGTAATTATGGTCCGGTTTGATTCAAAATTGGTGTGTGGGGGTTTTTGGGGTCGAAGATCATGGATCAAAATGAATGAATTCAAGATGGCGGACGAGTTTTGTAATTATGGTTCGAATTGATTCAAAATTGGTATGTGGGGGTTTTCGGGGTCTATGATTATGAAGTTTTTGTTAAAATTCATAAATTCTAGAAGGCGGACGAGTATTGTGATTATGATCCGATTCGATTCAAAATTGGTATGTGGTTTTCGGGGTCGGAGATTATCATCTGTCAGCTCTTCTTCATTTTCAGTTATAAGTTCTATTATATTCGATTTTCCTAGACCCAGATAAAAAATTCCTACCAAGCCAATGGCTTCTTGAATGGGCAAAAAGCGTGTTCCCTCAATGAGAAAGAACTCTGGCGATTATTAAAGTTATAATCGCGCCACCAGAAATTAACTTTCTCCCCAGTTGCTCGAAATATGAAATACAATGACGATATTTTTTTTTTTTTGGGTAACGAATCGCAGATGGAGTCGGTGATTATTGAGGCGGAAAAGTCAATAGAGAAGAAAACTCGACCGTGAGAAAACATATTTGAATCTCAAAGCTTGCTTTACAGAATTATTGAAAATATCAGTGTGGAGATATTTTTGGCTCAAAACCAATATTCTTATGGTTTTATGTGCATCTCTGGAATATTTTTTTCCTAAAATTATTCAATGTTATAAATGTACACCTGCCCTCTTCAATCAACCTTCCTAAACTATTTACTCATCAGTTTCATATCAGTTCCACACAGAAATGCTATTATACCTAGGTAGTATCTAGTCGTTTCATTAGAATGAATCCAGCCCTTGAAAAATAAAAAAATAAACGAATCGAGCTGACATTAAAAGAAACTCTTTGATTCGACATGATGGAGAAATGTGATGTGGATAGGTTCTCTTTTGTCCACAGAGAAGTGATACACAATTTATATCCTAATATGGTTTAGTGAATGATGCATAACAGGACCTCAGAGGTTGGGAGGCTTGTTGAAGTCGTAAGAGACATGCATCGTGAGAATTCAATACAATCGATTGGACTTTTGGGATGTTTCAATGCCATTGGCGTAGACGACAACACAGACCATTTTTTTTATACGACTGCATTGAATATGTTCATTTTATTGAGCATCGAGAACTGGGAGAATACTTTAAATAAAAACAATCCACAACAAGCTTACAACTGTTCCATTGAAAAACTAAATACTTACATAAACAATCAAAACTAAAATCAAAAAAATACCAATATATAAAATGAAGAAAATCAAACCATGGATCACCTATGGAATAATTAATCAATAAAAAGAACATCTTAAAATCTTTAAAAAAAACAAGACCTAGAGGTCGAATATAAAAACTACAGAAATAGAACAATTAATTAGAAAAACTAAGAATGAATACTATCAGAATAAAATTGAAGAGGCAAATGGGGACTACAAAAAACTCTGGAATGTAATAAACGACGCATCTGGAAAAAACAAAAAAAAATAAACACATTGAAAATACAATAATTGTTGATGATCATAATATGCCCATAAAAGAAAATAAGACTAAAGCAAACAAATTCAATACATTTTTCACAGAACTCGGACACAAAATGTCAAACAAAATAGCTCACACGACCTTACCACCAAATTTTTTAAATTCAGAAAAAAATTACTCATCAATATACTCAAAACCAATAACAAAAAATGAAATAATTATCATAATATCAAAATTAAAAAATTACCTCTCCTGGAAACGATAAAATCACAGCCAGAACCATTGAACATGTACACAACCATATTACAACACCCCCACAATATATAATTAGCCTCTGCTTCGAAACATCCATAATACCACTACAATGGAAAGAATCTGTCGTAACCCCTATCTTCAAAACAGGAGACTCCACTCTCATGAATAACTATAGACCCATTTCTGTCATCAATAATTTCGCCAAAATATTTGAACATGCTTTGAAAAACAGACTGCTTGACTTTTTTAACATGCACAAAATTATAACAGACAGACAGTACGGTTTCATTAAACAATCTAGTACTGAAAACGCCATAGCTGATTTCCTAGATAAAACAGTGCGAGCTTTAGATGAATCATCAAAATGTCTGGCTATTTTCATTGGCCTTGCAAAGGCCTTTGACACGGTCTCACATAATATCCTTATAAAAAAATTAGAAAACTACGGAATTCGAGGTATCGCATTGGACCTGATGTTAAACTATTTGAAATATAGATCACAAAAAGTAAAGATTGGAAGAGAAGTGAGCTCAGAATTGACTGTCAAAATGGGACTATCCTGGGGCCACTTCTTTTCTTGGTTTATATGCATAATGTAGTTCGAATACGAGATTTATCATCCAACATAATATGCTATGCAGATGACATAGTCTTGATACTCACAGGTACAAGCTGGGAAGAAATAAAGTCAACCGCAGATGCAGATCTAAGAAAATTACAAATTTGGCTGGACCATAACCTACTCACCCTTAACGTCACCAAAACTAAATTCATACCTTTTACACCTACAGTTAATACGCAACCCCCTATAGATTATTTCATAAACCTTCACAAATCAAGTTGCACTGATACTAATATATGTACCTGCCCAGAAATAGATCAAGTATCATCTATAAAATACCTAGGAGTGACTCTGGATCAGCACATTCGCTGGACCGAGCACATCTTGAATGTCAATAAACGACTGAGAGCATTACTGCACAGATTTCACACATTAAGAGATATCCTATCACGCAAAAACCTACTAATGCTTTATACTTCCCTAGTAGAATCCATTCTAAGATACAGTATTATAATATGGGGAAAGGAGCTTTCGTAAACAACTTACGTCCTCTGCATATCATACAAAATTCCACCATAAAAATCATATTCAGGAAAAAGAAACAGTATTCCACAAAATTACTATATGAGGAAACAAAAATCCTTCAATCAGCCTTTTGTATGCTCATCAATGTATAATTCGAGTATACACAACTAAAAACTCACTTCAAAGCAGATCTGTCCAACCAACTAGACAAACTAGAAATGAAGAATTACATACATACATACATACATTTAAAAAAGCTATAACCCAGAGAAGTTTTTATTTTTCGGTCCAAAATTTTACAAACAATACCGGTACATTTAAAAAATTGACAAACTAAGTAATTTCAAAACTGAAATAAAAAACTATATCCTGAGAAACAAGGAAACATTCTATAAAATACAACGAGAGTTATTACAAAAAAAAAGTCATCCCACCATTTTGCTGCTATCCCTGCCCTCTACCAATCGTCGAATATCATCAGAATTTTGGATAAAATTGATGTTCACATATAAACTACACATGTGTGTGAAGTCATGCTTTACACTAGTGAAGGTTACCTTTTTAACCGACGAAACCAAAAAGGAGGAGGTTCTCTATTCGACCCGTATATTTTATTTTTTTCCATCATATTTTTTTATGTATGATCACACATAATTCTTTTTTCAGTGGATAAGGTGTACTCGAATTTGGTCCCATTTGAATTTAAAAGATGAAATCCACCCCTAAGGGTAGCGAAATGAAGGATATTGATCACTCACCCTCTGAATTCTGGTCCGTTAACCGATTCTATCAGGCATAACTTTGTACTGGGTTCTTCGATGTACATGATTCTTTTTTTAATAGATAGGGTATACCTTATATTTGGAATTCGAAAGGAATTAGCCACCCTTACGGGTAGAAAAATAGGGGATAATTGATTTTTCACTAGTGAACATTGGCACACACATACGTAGTTGACAATGACAGATCGCTACTGACATTATTCTTCTTCCGTCAAAATCAGTATATTTTATGAGAGGATGGAATGATATACAAAGTAATGAAATAAACTAACCAGAACAACGAAAATAATTTATATTACAACAAATAGTAAAAGTAGATAATCATATTATTTAACTGGTAATAGTTGAAGTAAGGTGGGTAAGTATTTTGGAAGTAATAAAAAAACAAGTAGGTAGTAATTGGTAGATTTTAGCCACAAAAAATTGAAAAATAAAAACTTTTTAACAAAAAATTAAACCGACAAAATACGGAACTGAAAAGTAAAGAATAAAACTTTTAACAAAAAATTAAACCGACGAAAATCACTGAAAAGCAAAAAATTAAATAAACCTTTTTAGTCCAAATGATAATTGAGCTCCTAAACTAATGTGAGTAACTGATTTTGAGTCGGCGCCAAACAAACTAGCAATTGAATTAGGTGAAGCGTAAAATGATGGCAGCGAGATGCACGGCTGCGTTTTGATGACTTCTTTCATAGATACTGATTTTCGATAATTGTTTGTTTGGCGCCGACTCAAAATCAGTTACTTATATTAGTTTAGGAGCTCAATTATCATTCAGACTAAGAAGGTTGATTTTATTTTTTGCTTTTCAGTTGATTTTTTCGTCGGTTTAATTTTTTGTTAAAAAGTTTTTTCTACTTTTTTCTTGTACATTTCTGCCCGCCTGAATTTTTAGCATAGTTTATGTACAGTACTAATAGTTTTTGGAGAAGCCTTGGATACAACACACACACACACAGGCAATTATGCCTAGGTAGAATAGAATAGAATAGAATTTTATTGGTGTTTTTGAATATTTCTTTCATTACACACGTCAAGTTTGGAACATGTCCGTAGTTAAAATAACATATAGGGTAATTGTGAACATAACAAATAAAAAATAAAACATATATACATACACAGCAAATTATGGTTTACACAACAGATTATCGTTTAAAATATGTTTGAGTAAGGTGTAAAATATCTTCTCATGGTAATATTGTGAAATAACAATTAAAATCGACATGTATGCACATATAACAAATTATGTTTGAAATGGGTTTGATGTAGAAAGATGGGTGTTTTCATTTATCGTGGTGTTTACGGAATATTATATTCTGTTAGATCACTTGACAAAAATTCATCTACCGAGTAAAAGCTATGTTCCAATAGGAGGTGTTTGATAGCTTGTTTGAATTCATGGTAGCTGAGTTTTTTGAACGATTCAGGCACTTTATTGTATATATTTAAATTGATTGAATTTTTTAATGATGTACTTAGAGAACAAATCTAACCCCATATTTGCAAAAAAAATGTAATATTTTTGTTCATGCAATACTTTGAATAAATTTGAATTTGAAAAAAAATATATTGAACACATGTATGGGAGACATCGAATCAGTAACAATAACAACAGTAATATTTTATTTATTTAACACAATATTTTATTTCACAACGTGTTTATTTATGAAAATATTGAAAAAAAAAACTGAATGGATCCTATACTGTGTTTCCTAATGTGAAAGAGTAATAAATCATTATTGAACTGTAAAACCGAGTCGTCTTCGCCATATTCCATAGGCGTGCGAGGTTAAATCTAGAGTTGATGTCATTGGATAGCTTATGAAAAACTAAGACAGGAATGTCCAAGTAGATATAAGACATCATGAATGAAACATATCCAGAACTTTCCGGAGAACTCAAAGATGCAATAATATACTGGGTGTCCCCAAAAACAAAAGTTTATTTCATAACTTTTTAATGCGAAGTTCAATTGTTTCTCTATTCACATTTCCTGGCGGTTCAGAAAAAATGCTACAACCTTCCTAATTTAACCATTTTTCTAGCTTTTCAAATAAGGAGGATATCTATTGATCCGTATATAACCAATAACCCTGTGAAGTTGGTTCAAAGATATTTCGTACCCTTAGTGACTGTTAATATGATTAGCTCCTAACAATGGACAACGCTTAAGTATGTTCAAAGTGTGCTCTGTAATTTTCTGTTACAGGTACAATGAGAGAATAAATTCACAATCACCTACCTGATTACCTTTTCCTTACTTAAAAAGTTTTTTTCAACAAATAGTATTATGTAGATATAAATCCGTTCCTGCGATAAGAGATAACAATACGGTGGCATTTGTCACAAATGTAGGGTTTTTCTAAGAAAACGATTATAAGCTTAGGTAGAGGCACAGAAAGTTGACCTATCTGTGTCACAGTGTTTAAAAAATTTGGAAGGTTTAGTTACTTTCCGGCAGTTGCTGGAAAAGTTTGTTCTTGAAAATGGCTAGTGTTTCTGAATTTGTTGCTGGGAAACAGATTAGTAAAAGTGCGCTTTCTAAAAATGGGAAAATTATTATTCTCAATGTGTTCAACGCTGATCGCCACCAAAACTCAACTGTCTCTTTTGCAATTGTTTTCAGCACCAAATGTAAAAATATAGTCAAAATTCATATTATAAATTATCTTGGTTGCTATGATTATAAGTAATATGCACTCGAGTTCTGTGGAAATAAGCTTTAACTAAAACTTTCATAATTTTAAATTGATAATGAGTTTCGTTGTAGATGGTAGGTGTTGGTAGGGATAGGTACCTAGGTGTAAAGGATCTAGACCAACAAATTTGGTTGAAGCGATAGTTACCTACCTATGCTAAATAATCATAAATGGGTACGTAATCGTACGTTTAGCAACGATACCTTTGAATTGAATTAGAAATTTACTTCCCCAACGTAGAAATACTCTATATAGTGTCTTGGAACAAAAATATTGAGTTACCTATGCTAGTTTTTTTTCTGAATTCTATAATTACTTACTTGAATAAAACATATTTTCTAAAACTGAATAAATATTCCAATTGAATAATTTTCCACGTCAGAGATATTCAATAACTTTGTATCAAATACATTACTTCAGAAGAAGAAGGTGTTATATCCTTTCAAGAATTCAGATTTGAAAGAATGTATCAACTCCAATGAAGAAAAATATTTCTCCGATGAAGAAATACTTTATATATGGTCTTGGGGCAAGAAATATTGAGTTGTGTCTTTTAAGAATTGTAGTTTTTTTACATGAATACTATTAATTACTTGAATTAAGAATATTTGGTGGAAGTAAGTAAATATTTTGAATAGATAATTTTCTACATTAGAGATATTCAATAATTTTGTATCAAATACATTATTTCAGAAGAAGAAAGCGTTATCTCAGTTCAAGAATTCATGATCGAACAAATGTACCACGTCCAAGGAAGAAATTGTTTTTATGCGTGTTATTAAAATCATTTATAATTATTATTATACTTATTATTCCAATAAACTCATCTTTCTATTGTTATGCAAATTAAGGTGACCCTAATTCAGGACCGATTCGGGGTGTGTACGTCTTAAATAACTAAAACGCGGAATTTTTAAAAACTATCATTGAAGTTCACAAAAAGTTGTGTTATGAAATGAAATGCATAAAGCACACAAAGTTGTCTTCACAAAAGGTTCAATATAAATTGAAACACAATTGGTAGACCGACAGGCGAAAAACAACTACTTTCCTAGCAAATACCACGCAGAACGTTAATGATATTCACCTGGCATTCCATGCAAACTTCCATATAAATGGATATTGTTCGCAAATGTTTCTTTCTGATAAGCTCGATTATGTTTAAATTCATATCGTGTCCGCCTAAAAATCCGCATACCAGTTTCAGGCTTTTTGGCCCTCATCAGTATGGAGTAGTTACCAGCCAGAGATCCAGAGAGCTCTGACCGAAGCGAGACCCAACATAAATAAAATCTTCATCGATTTTAAAACATCTTTAGGTGCGTCGGAAAAGATAACTTTTAACCGTCGAAACCTAGTGACAGAATGGATTTATCGTTCTTTATAACCATGCACCACGAGAAAACATTTTTTAAGGACCGTCGAAGCGCAGAACATGAATACAACGAAAAACTTTCCTTGCATGGATTGCCAGGTGAATATCATTCAACGTTCTGCGTGGTATTTGCTAGGAAAGTAGTTGTTTTTCGCCTGTCGGTCTACCAATTGTTTCAATTTATATTGAACCTTTTGTGAAGACAACTTTGTGTGCTTTATGCATTTCATATCTTATCCCCCTTCATATGGCTTTTTCTTTCATTAAATTATGCCAGTCGGGCATTTTGAGCCACTCCTACTGAGAAGGAATCTTTTATTTAGAATCCTATCGAGGTAGGAGGATTGTATGAAGTGTTTCTTTCTGTCACTAGGTGTCGCCGGTTAAAAGTTATCTTTTCCGAGGCACCTAAAGATGTTTTAAGATCGATGAAGATTTTATTTAATATACTCACCATTGAGGCTCTATACATATTTCAATGTCTCGTCTATATCAAAACACAAAATAACACCCCCAAAGTTAATCACAACCACGAATATCTGACCAGAAATGGCCACAATCTTCTTATGCCACAGCATCGACTGGCAATTACTCATAAAAGCTTCCTTACTGTGGCGATAAGGCTCTTCAACCATCTACCACCATATATGAGGAATTTACATATGAATAAATTCAAAAAAAGTATAAAACGGCTGCTGGTTGATCTCTGCCCTTATGACGTTAGTGAATTTCTCAACTGCAGGTTTTAATACTTTGCCTTTTTAATGTGTCTGTTTTGTACTGTATAATACTTTGCCTTTTTAATGTGTCTGTTTTGTACTGTATTTACTTACCTTGACGATGCTAAATCTGAAAGAAAGGTGTTACAAGCTCGATGATGGTCTGTTTACGTTGTGTCTCGCTTCGGCCAGAGCTCTCCGGATCTCTGGCCGGTGACAACTCCGTACTGATGAGGGCCAAAAATCCTGAAACCGGTATGCGGATTGTTAGGCGGACACGACATGAATTTAAAACTAATCGAGCTTATTAGAAAGAAACATTTGCGAACAATATCCATTCATATGGAAGTTTGCATGGATTGTCAGGTGAATATCATTCAACGTTCTGCGTGGTATTTGCTAGGAAAGTAGTTCTTTTTCGCCTGTCGGTTTACCAATTGTGTTTCAATTTATATTGAACCTTTTGTGAAGACGACTTTGTGTGCTTCGTGCATTTCATTTCATAACACAACTTTTAAGTTGCCCACCCTGTTTAATGGGTTCTGTCATTGCAAATTTGCATTTTATCACTTTCTCGCATTAGGAAACAGAGTATAGTATTTAAAGTTTTCTTATTTTCTTCAACTAAGGATTTTCAGACATCTTTGGTTGAGACTGCTGGTCTTCCGAGAGAGGAAAAACAATTCAAAAAATGCCCGTTTGTCCATTTCAAATCCTCTTGCTCCGGAACAAAGACCCCAAATTAAATTCGACATGGAGAAAAATCCGCATCTCCACGATCCCTCAGAGTAAACATGAAAAATGTACAGTTTCAGAAAGCCGCGTGACATCAAAAGACATCACATCTAGCACATGCCTCTTTGTCGTTCTGTCCCTTTCCACTCTCCCTCCGTTCTCCCCTACGGGCGATATTTCCACTGAAATACGCCATCGGTACGTGAGGTGCATTATTTACACCACCTTTATCCAGACTTAGCCGAAAATCTATACTTTGTAGGGAAAAGTCTAAGGGAGCAAGTGAAAAACGCGCGAAGTTCCCGAGAAACGTATATCTTCTTAATCTCGAGCTTGCGAAGTAGACCAGGGTCGATAATTTTTTAAACAAAAAATAATAGTAGGATGAAACGTTTTGGAAAAGGAAGAGAATAAAATAAAAGTGAAAAGAATAATAATTTACGGGCGATCTGAGGTCGGGAAGTGGAAGGGGGTGAGTTTTTAAGGGTAAAAAACGGTTAATCTCGATTTCCGGCAAAACTACAAGTCCTATTCACACTTTTTTCACATAACCTCAAAATTTATGTGAAAAATTGAAATAACCAAGTTTTTGGTTTTTTATTTTTATCTTCAACAAAAAATTATGAGATTTGGTGAAAATCATCTTTTATGTCCCTAACACATTGATTTATTGATTTGAAATATTTTTACCTTATTTTGACTTAATATCGAAAACTTATTAATTTTCAATCATTTCGTCAAAATATCAGCTTTTTGTAAAAAGTCGGTGGGCTTTTTATTCGTTGAAATCTCTACTTTCTGATGGTGAAAAAAAAAATACATTACTGTGGTAAATGTTCTCAGAAAATGCGAAGAAATAACAGGTAGTAAGGCCCAGACCCTCCTAGCTCCTTCCCCACTTCTCTATGAAATACCTATTGATGGGCTAAAATTTTCCGTAGGTCACTCAGGTATATAAGTTATCTTAAAATAGCAATAAATAGGCATCTACGCATTTACCGTAGTAATGTATTTTTTTTGCACCATCAAAAAGTAGAGATTTCAACGTATAAAAAGCCCACCGACTTAAAAAAAAAGCTGATATTTTGACGCGAGAATTTTCGATTGAAAATTAGGGTGGTTTTTCGATATCAAGTCAAAATAAGGTGAAAAAATAAATATTTCAAATCAAATAAATTACAGTGTGTTTGGGACATAAAAAAGTAAGTTTTCACCAAATTTCGTGAAATTTTTTTGTAAAAGATAAAAATAAAAAAACTTGGTTATTTGAATTTTTTCACATAAATTTTGAGGTTATGTGAAAAAAGTGTGAATACAAAAGTTGTAGATCTTTTTACTGCCTACAACTTTGCCATCTAAGTTTTTTCCATACGACTCGTAGTTTTGCCGGAAATCGAGATACACAGTTTTTTACCCTTAAAAACTCACCCCCTTCCACTTCCCGACCTCAGATCGCCCGTAAATTATTTTTCCTTTCATTTTTATTATATTCCATTCCTTTTCCAATGGGTTTCATCCTATTATTATTTTTTTTACTTTTTATTTTAATATTTTGGGGTTATTTCCATTTTCCTGATCAAATTTTTATCATTCTAGATTTTATAAATGTACTTTAAATTGTGTTTCTTCAACGTTCAATCTTTCTACTAATTCATTAATAACATCTTGAATGATAAAAATTCGATCAAGAAAATAATACTTCTCTCCCAAAATCTGCGAGTACGTTTGCCAAAAAAAAAACTATTTGGAGAATATCAGGAAAAAAAAAATGATTTGATATACAGGTTCATTCATTGGGAGGTGCTTCTAAATAACCTATATTTTATGGATTTATCGTTCTTTATAACCAAGATACAGGGTGATTTATTAATTTTCCCCATTTTTTTTCAATTAATCATAACTTATGAACCACCCCATACATTTTTGTAATATTTGGTTCGTATGTTCTTTGTCGACAGTGGTGTCGATTAACATAATAAATAAAAGTCTTATTCCAGGTCCGGCCTTGAAAAAACTAATAAGTACGTTTCGAGTCGAAACAACACCCTGTATATCAATATTTTAAAATGTTATTTACAAATTTGGAAAGAACAGATTTTTTTTTTAAATGTAGCGCAATGAACAAATGTAATGATAATTTTTTTACGCTTACAGGGTTAGTCATTGATAATAATAATTTGTCCCAAATACGGACATGTCCTCTCGTTTTCCAATAAGGTTGGGATCCAGAAATTAGGAGAATAAGAAATAGTTGATGATTTTATGGATTGAAGCTGGAAAAGTACAATTTGGGAAAAAAAAATAATTTTGTGCCAGCTCATTATCGAAACATCTAGATTTGACTCAAGTTAATAAGTAAAAAAGTTGTATGCGGAAACACCAAATACATTTAGTCTTACTTATTTTTTCTGCTCTTTCCAAATTTGTTAATAACTTTCCAAATAAATACACTATAAAAAACCCACAAACCTTGATATAATGACTAAATTTGTAGCAGCTGAATTATGATAATTTGTTAAGAGAAGATCGCGGAGAGATTAAGGGGTTCAGAAAAAAAGATAGTCAAAAAATTTCGTAGAAGCAGGGAAATGCCATAGTACGGGTAGTGCCAAACAACTTTCCCAATTACGTATAACGTCTTTACAGATAATCCTTATAAGTAGCTGTGATTTAGCACTTATACTGGGTTTTTCATTTCTAAATGAGGCATAATTAGTGATATCGGATGTTCCACAATGGTAGAAACTGTATGAAATAGCCATCGTAGGCTGTTTCGGAAATATTTCGATTCTTCTGCTGAAAAGTATGTCTACAGTCGATGATATTTTCTTGTCCACTTCTGCCAAATTCCCTCTGTTGTCATTCATCCTGATTTTTCTGACCATGGACTCCAAATTATTAACTTCCAATTAAATCTTGCCCCATTTCACTCTCAAGCGTACGTTTAGTGATCAAAACATTTATTATTTCAAAACTTCACTGTCACGTGAATCTTGGAACTTTGTATATCTCGACTACAAATTCCAAATTTTACACCTTATTCCTTGAACTATAATCAAAATAATGAATTTGACGTTTAAGAAAGTAGTTTTAGTAATTACATATTATGTGACAGTTAAACGTTTTGTTGTTTTGTTGAAGTTTCTGTAAGTTTTAAAACACTAATTTTGAAAGAATGGATTATTTAAACAATAATGCTCATTTAGCCGATATGTATTTCGTTTATGGCCTTGCGGATGGCAATGCGCGCGAAGCAAGACTTATTCACCAGGAGCGATTTCCTAATCGAGTACTGCCTTCAGCTCCAACATTTACCAGTTTCCACCATCGTTTGGCAGAAACAGTGAGCTTCAAGAGGGCAGCTGGTATTATTGGAAGACCACGAGCAGTCCGAACCCCAGAATTGGAAGAAGCTGTTTTGAACGCTCTCGAGGAGAATCCAGAAACAACTACAAGAATAATTGCTGAAGCTCTCAATTCTACTCAGTCCACAGTTTGGAGAATTATCCACGATCAACAATTTTATCCATACCATATTCAAAGGGTACAAGCTCTTTTGCCAAGAGACTTTCCCCAACGAATTACTACGTGTCAGTAGTTTTTGAGAAAATTGGCTGGAAATAAGATATGTACTCTTCACGGACGAGGCAAACTTCTCCCGAAATGCTATGACAAACTTTCATAACAACCATGTTCGTGCTCTGGAAAATCCGCACGCAGTTAGTGAAAGACATTATCAGTATTACTTTTCTGTAAATGTATGGGCGGCAATAATTGATAATTACTTGATTGGGAATTGAAAATTAGACCCCAGCGCCAGAGTGGCAAAAATGCAAACCAGACATAAGTACATTGTTTGTCTGTTTTCTTAGAGGTTATACACTTGTTTTGAGTTCTTCTAAAAATATTTCCATTTTGTATTCGTTTCCAGATTTTTATGTGTAGGTAATTAATTTCAAAACTCTAGTGAAGTGGTGTATTTAAATCGAAAGACAATATCACTTGCAAAAACTCACTTTGAAGGAGACAAAGTATGTTCTAATTTGCTTGCAAAAAAAAAATCCGTAGTTTCTGGACAGCTTAGTGAAGTCATCTGGAGATATTATTATGAATTATTTTGAAAAAAATGTTACATACTATTTGTGAATGTTCGAATTTGAATAAAACCAACAAAAAACAGTTTTTTTAAAATTTCATCTAAAACAAACAAGATGGTGTAAAATTGTGTCCTTATTATTGTGAATGTTTAGAGTTTTAGCAAAGTATTAGAAGTTGGCAATGCTCCATCACTATGTAAGACCATTATCGTATCTTTTATTTAGTAAATACATAACACTTATCAACTAGATATACATAATATATAGTCACTCTTTTTCCATGCTGTATGAATAATCTTCACAGGCGATACAGGAAGATTTTGGGAAGGAAATGTATTTTTCTTCAAGATCCCAAGAGCCCGTCTATAGACTCACTCAATCCTAGATCAGTCTAAACCAGAACGTTTCGTTCATTTTATCACGGAAAATGATTAAAACTTATTCCAGTACAACGGGATCGTTTTGCCCAAGAGTCACATTGAGATACACAACAATAATGATTTGGACTTGAATCATTCATTTTTTTCACCCGAGGACGTACAATAGTAAACAGAACATTCACCAGATAAACCAGAATTTCATTAAATGTCAACAATCACAAAAGCTTCGAAATTTTAAGTATACAATGGCTAAAATCATATAAACATTAATGTTTCAAAAAGTAAACAATGTATCTTGACATGTTTTTTGGGTAACCTTCCACAGTCTGAAAATGAAAATATAATCAGGAAAATCTATGCAAGTGTAGAAAGGGCAAACTGATTAGCAGGTGATTACAGATCTGACTGCAAAAACGCACTAACACAACCTTATCATCCTAGAAGTAATTTAAACAAATACGAAAGAGATGCATTGAGATATCTTCGATCAGACAATCAGATCAAAATACTTCCAGCTGATAAAGGTAACGCAACAGTCATCATGAACACTACTGATTATGAGAACAAACTAACACAAATGATCTCAAACACCACATATCACACACTCAATCAAGACACTACCATATCAGTAAACAAAGTATACAAAAAACTAAAAAATCCAACCCCATCAATAGAAAGCAAGATATACCGAACTTTAGCTAAACACAAAAACATACTCACGAAAACAGAACGCAGAGACCTAATATCACACCACAGCAAACCCCCACATTTTTATGGGTTACCAAAAATACACAAACCATTCCATCCTCTACGCCCTATTGTTAGTTCCATTGGATCTCCTTCACAAAAACTCGCTAGATACCTACTCAACATTCTGAAACCACTATCTGGAAATGGAAATAGTTTTATAAAGAATACCCCTCATTTTCTGGAGAAATTGAATGAATTACAAATTCAAGATGGAGATCTTCTAGTAAGTTTTGATGTCGAAAGTTTGTTTACTAATGTTCCTATTGATAAAACTCTAGAAATAGTGAAAGAAAGATTAGAAAATGACACATCACTGAAGACAAGAACAGAACTGGATGTCAGTGCCATCATAGAATTACTCAAACTATGCACAGAAAAAACAAATTTCCAATTCAAGAACGAATTATATCAACAAGAGTTTGGTATGGCGATGGGTTCTCCTTTGTCACCCATTTTGAGTAATATATTCATGGAATACTTTGAAGAATCTTTCGTTGGAACATTCCACAATGGTCCAAAAATATGGTGGAGATACGTGGATGATGTTTTCGCTATCTGGAATCGAAGTGAAGAAGAATTAAACATTTTCTTGGATCATATAAACGGTCAAGAACCGACGATCAAATTCACGTTAGAATCAGAACAAAACAACCAACTCCCCTTTTTAGATGTCATGATCCAAAAATCATCATCCCGAATCGAAACAGCTGTACACAGAAAGAAGACGCATACCAATCGATATCTACACTATAACTCAAACCATCATGCCAGTGTGAAAAAAGGCATAGTTAAATGTCTCTATAATCGAGCCCAAACGGTTTGCAATTCCAACCAGAATCTACAGGAAGAAATAAACCTCCTAAAATCTGTTCTCAAGGGAAATGCATATCCAGATCAGTTTGTGGAAAAAACAATCACTGACATTGAAAACAAAAACCCATCAAACAACCAATTAACACAACCAACAGGAGTACTCCCACTACCTACACATTTCATAACCAACATAATACCTTATGTCCCCGGATTATCTGAAAAGATCAAACGAATTGGACATAGGTATGATGTGAGAACATCATTTAGAACAACAAACACACTGAGATCTATACTAACACAAACAAAACCAAAAAACGCAGAAGAAAGTACCAAAAACTGTGTTTACAACGTACCTTGTTCTTGTGGTGATAGTTATATAGGTGAAACGTCAAGACCATTGGAAGTGCGCCAAAGTGAACATCAGAGTTACATCAGAAATCGACAAATAACTGGATCAAAAATTTCAGAACATATCCTCACATCCAATGGCGATCATACGATTGAATGGAATAGGACAAAAATCTTGATGAAAGAACCACATCAAGAGAGGAGAAAATTGAAAGAAACGGCCTGTATTCTTCTTTCCAATAACAACTGCTTTCCAACAAATTCTGTTGAAATGGATCATACATGGTTACCTCTACTCAGAGAGGAAATGAGATATGGTAGAATGCTAATAAACTGATCTGAACAACACCCCATATATCAAATGAGCAATACATCACTCTCAAACTTTTTTAGCAGATCTCAATTGACATCCGTCAGTTGAAAAAGCAAAAAAGACTCTGCGAGAAAAAATCCAAATGATAAAACAATTTAAAAGAAGATTTAGAAGATTTGAGAACGGGGGCAGATATAGTCCCCGAAACGTCAAGCAAAAACTATATAGAGAAGTATCTTTTGAATTTTTTGAAAAATTTTTTTGATAGGCAAATTCAGAAAACGGCAAGTTGTTGACAAATTGAATCATTTTTCTATAGGAAATATAATTTGGTGAACGCAATAACTTATCGGGGTGAACTAATCAGTTTGCCCTTTCTACACTTGTATAGATTTTCTTGATTATATTTTCATTTTCAGACTGTGGAAGGTTACCCAAAAAACATGTCAAGAAAGTTGTTCCTCCACATAAAACCACATTCATTCAATATAAACAATGTACTTTTGTATAGTTTCAAAAATCGACACCAGATGGAGTATCCGTTATTTTGAATTCCCAATAGGTCCTTTCTTTCTTCTGTTCCGACTAAATGGCGCAACAGTTTTTTAGAAAATGAATTGCCGGGACTACTCCAGAATTCGTATCCGCATGTGGTTTATGCATGATTGGGCTCCAGACCATTTTAGCGTTGTAGCCAGGGAATTCCTTAACACTTACCGAAAATAAAAATAAAACTTCAACACCCTGTATCCTGGAAAAGAAGCGTTTCCGGACATATATTTATTTGGACCATTCATATTAGAATATTGTGAGGAATCACCTCGTGAAGTTTGTCAAAGTACTTCTGACTCCTGACCTGTATACCAAGCAATTCAAACAAATTGAATCAGTATTTCACAAGTCTTTCGAAAATAGAAAAGGCAGATATTTTCATGGAAAGGATCATATTGCATCATAATTTTATTAAGTTCTGAGATTCTAATCAGACATTATGAGGGTAAAAATGCCAATATCGTAGGCTCCAAAGTTGCAGTTGGCCCCCAAATCAAAGTATGCCCTCCATTTTCTATAAATAAGGAAATAAACATCTACAAACTTCCGCCAGCGTAGACACGCATCCAAGACTGTCGAAAACAAAGGGTTAAACCCAAAGCCCAATCAGGACTTGTAATTTCCAATTTTCCCCCAATTGTTCCCCACGCCGGTCTTCAAAGAGATCGACACAAATAATGTGAAATTAATTAGAATTCTGCTCGGGCACAATTCATGACTGCAGTACCGTTCAATTAGCTAATGAAGTTACACTATATCCACTGTAGTGCACCCCCATACGAATCCATTTGTTGGCCATAATTCAACTAATGCTTATTAGCGAGAATGGCGCTGCATGGAAGAGTTTCTTTCCGCTCAATACGTGACGATACAATGGACATCCGATGCTTTTGTTTGCACCCAGATTTGCCACTCGAGTATCTGTGTCATTAATGGTCGTTAGCAAGGGGTGGCTTCCACCATTCGAAGATTTTATTTTCCCCAACCTGGCCAATCGAGTAACACAATGATTTGTTTTTAAAATGTTAGTACTCACAGCAAACATAAGAAAAATCATTTAGTTTCTGGGCAAAATTTGTGCATGAGTTTTTTAAGTGTTTTTTTCGGAAAACGCAACCATACCAATGTAGTAACATCTTAGAATTTTTTTTTACATCTAGTATACAGGGTGAGTCAGAATAAGACCGACAAACTCCGACTACAGACTCCTAACCAAAGGCTACGCGGGTGTCACGTAACATGCGTTTTTTCGTGGTGCCCTAGTGTGGACTTCTCTTCGAAAAATCGTAAAAAAATCAGAAAAGAAAAGAATTTGCTCTCGAATGGCGAGGAGCACAATTGAATCGAAGTACGAAAAACTTTTTTTTTCCCGCTCCAAAGTGAAAAAAGTGCTTTGTGCAGGGGCACCGATGCAGACTTCTGTTTGAAAAATCGCAAAAAGATCAGGGACGGAGCGATCGTTGTAAAATTCTGGAAACTCATGCAAAAAACTATGAAAAAAACGATTTTGGGTTTTTTTTCGAGAAAAAAAAATATTTCCGGTTTTTTTCCGGAAGTTTAGATTTTTTTTTCTAACTTGGGAACGGTGAAAGATAGACCAAATCTGCGAACGCCAATCGATTTAGAATGGCCGAATCAGTCTAGATACGGAAGACAAATCTCAAAAGTCCAATTTTCGAACTAGGCTCAGACCCCTAAATATCTTCGAAAAACCAAAGTGGTCGTATCGATCTCCGGTTTGAACAGACATATTCACCGTGAATCCTGAAAAATGGAGATAACGGCGAGAGAAATCATAGATGGCGCACCAGTAGACTTTGACATATGTCGAATGAAAAAACGACCGGAGCGCAATTCGATAATAACTCGACGAGTCGAGAATTTGAGAAGCCTCAACTTCCTTATTAGCTTCGAGATGAAAAGTTGCTATCAAAGTATGTCCTAAAAGGCATCCCCTCTGATATACAGGGTGTCGAAAGTAGGCAAAACATTAAGATTGAATTTGTTTTCTCCAAAATTCCCGAAAGAAAAAATTTGAAATTCGGTACACTTATTGAGGTTAATCAACGTACTAATTTGAAGTTATAATTTATTTTCGTAAACCAGTGGCGTAGTTACGTTGGTATGTGTTCATATATTCCTTAATATTTTCTTGGGACAAGTGAATGGACAAATGAGCGTTTGACATCAGTTCAGCTCATCGATACTAACCTAAAAGTCAAAACATTCCATGTGCCTAAAAGTGGAGGTTTCTGAGATAATTGAGAAAAACTGAAGATATGTCCTTAGTAGAGACATAATTTTCTAAGTGCAATAATCGCATAATGCTAATTTCTTACAACATATCGGAATATGTAACAACATCCTGAACATTTTTTAATGTTGGGAGAATCGGAAACATAGTACCGGTGAGTCAGAATGAGACCGATAACTCCATTTTTTCATTAATCATATTATTTGATCGCATCGATGTCGCGGATTGACTGATATGTTACCATACTTTCTTGCATATCATTGTTTTGACAGATCAACTGACAAACAAACCCAACCTCAAATAATACTCCACTTAGATAAGAGTTAAGGTCTCAAATAATTTTTGCGAAAAACTGAAGATAAGTACTCTTAATTTGTTGAAGTTTATGTTGGAGTATCATTATCATAGCCATTTCTGATTGAATTATCTAGGAAAATATTATCCAACATGTTTTTGATGAAGAAAAACAATTGTTGTGTATTAATATCTACTTAAATGATTTCTTTCGATTCATGATAACTAGTTGCAAAGTCGAGCCTTTCATGCTAGTTTGTGGTAGGCTGTTCAGTACACCACTGATTTATGTATTTATTTATTTAATGGTCATGAAAGATACAGACAGACAAAAGTCCACTAAAGTGCCTACATTATTACATTTAATTTTACTTATACTTAAACTTATATACCAATACTAATACTAATTTCAGACAGCAATTGAGACAAATTGGTTTTTCGTTAGTTGTTTGATTTTACTAATTTAAGCAGAAATTCTTTGATACATGAGTCGTTTCAAAGTGGTCTCTAATTTTTGGTGGGATTTGGAGACAATATGGATTTGATCAGTGTACCTGTTAGCATTTCGATCAATTCTACATAGAGGAGAGTTTTGAGACAAATTAGTTCTCCGAAATGGTATGCGGAACAAGTGGTTAGTTCTAAGTGGCCGAATGGGAACGTTGATTTGAATTTGATTCAGTATATTAGCATTATCTACGGAATTTGAGATAATTTTCTGTAAAAATAAAATATTAGAGATCACTCTTCTAATTGATAGTGATATAATATTGAAATGTTTTCTCGCATTTTCAATGTCACCGTTGTAATTGAAATTTTTTTTAAAACAAATATATTTGACAAATTTGTTTTGAATGTTTTTCAGGCGGTTTATATACGTTTTGTATTGAGGACTCCATATAATAGAAGCGAAATTTAGCTTACTGTACACAAATGCATTATAAACACAAATTGAAGACTTGATGTTTTCGAAATGTTTACATGTTCTCATTACATAGCCTAACATTCTTGAGGCGGAGTTTGCGATTGATTCGACATGTAGATCAAAAATCAGATTGGAATCGCATAAAATTCCTAGGTCCCTAATCTTACTAACCCTGGTTATTTGATCATTCCCTATAGAATAATCCGGATTGATATTCCTAGTGAATGTGAAGTAATGGCATTTTTGAAAATTCAAATATAAGTTAGACGAGTTACAATATTCACTAAGTCTATTAAGGTCATCTTGGATCTTGTGACAATCGTTTAAATTTCGTACGGTTAGGTAAAGTAGTTTCATATCATCTGCATATAACAGGAAGTTGGCATGTTTAAAACACGACTTTATGTTATTTACATAAATGATAAAAAATAAAGGTCCCAGGTGTGATCCTTGAGGGACACCTGATGAGGAAATATACTCTTCCGAACGATATCCTTGAACTGTACTATTCTTTATATAAGATTCCACCTATCTCAATAGTGAGCCTCGTACCCCAACCTCAGCAAGCCGCTCGAGAAGAAGATTATGGCTAACCTTATCGAATGCCTTGCTGAAGTCGGTGTAAATGGCGTCAACTTGTAGTCTGTGGTCTATGTTACTATATAAATATTCACTATATTCTATTAAATTCGATTTCAATGGTCGCCCTGCAAAGAAACCATGCTGTTCTGATATGATGATGGATTTCACGAGAAAATGCATATATTTGTAAATTAATTTCTCGAATAATTCAGGAATCGCAGATAGTTTACTGATAAGCCTATAATTTCTTATTATGTTTTTCTTTCCATTTTTGAAAATTGGTATTACATCCGCGTTTTTCCAGTATTCGGGAAATTGTTCAGTGTTGATTGATTGGTTAAAAATTGAAGTTAGGGGTTTAGCTAGTGATTTAGAGCATGTTTTCAAAAATATTGGCGGTAATCCATCCGAATTATATCAGATATCCAAACAGACATCATCCTCATTTCACTACTTTTATAGCTGTGCATCGACGATTGAAGGAAACGGGGTCCTTTAAATTCAGTAAACACCATTGTGGTGCATATTTTGGGATGCATTTGTTTATTCTCCTCATAATGATATGTACCTTTTTCCTCCATTGCCTAAGAAATCATAGAGGATAAATTGAACGAAATATAGTTTACACAATTTGTGTATTTGGAGACCCCAAATCATTTCCTGCTTCATAATTCTATAATCATACTACATCTTTTTTTCCCAAAGAGAACAGCTAAATACGTCCTCTTTCATTATCACTACACAAACAACTAAAGCATCTGCTCGATTCCCATCTTTATCCCGTACACTCGATTCCATATTTCCCCCGAATTGTTAATAAACCGAAGAGAAATATTGTGATTGCAAATTGTTTCATCCCTGCTAATAATTCGGGGTTATTCCGTGCTTTTGGAGTATAACACCGAGGGGTAGCTATAGATATTGCGGGTTAGTTTCCAAGTCATTACACTAGATAGGCGGAAAATTGTAGCAATATCACTGAACGCCTCGCCGGACTTTGCTGAGAAATATTCCGATCTCTTCGGTTCTAGAGGGGTTGGAATCGAATTAGTTTTGTTATTTGTCAGGTAGATAGAGTTTCGCGGAGTAATTTCGATGAATTTAGAGGATTTGTTGAAGCAATAATAGAATAAGGAAGTGGTGTATAATACAGGGTGAGTCAACAGGATTCCCGTGGTTCATTGCTCCTTAATGTATCACTATTTTGATTTCTTATAACATTTTTGTCAAAGGGACCATCTAAGACCACCTTCCAAAATAATTTTTATTTATGCAGGGTGCATCATTGATGCGTGGCTAACCAAAGTTGTTCTTTTTCAAATGAAACACTCGGTATATTTTCATATATTCCGATTGGCTGTTCCATTGGCTGCTCAACGATTTTTTAAATTTTGAATTCCGTCGCGGCGTTGCCGAGTTATTTGAAAGAAATCTATTTTGTAGACTTCTTTTCGAAAAATTACCTATTTCACATTTCGAAATATTTAGTAAAGATTTTTGGGGAATCGTTGGTCGATATGATGATGTTCATTGAGAATACCGAGAATTTGGAATTAATTGTACAGGATGTTCGATACAACAACACAAACTTAGCCATTTTCAAACATCGGTATTTTGATTTTTTCAAATGGAACACGATGTATATTTTCATTTAAATCAACCCCTTTTTAATAACTCTACACTTTTCATTTCCCATGTCATGTACCTAAAACAACTCGTTTCCGAGATATTCTGGTTCAAATGAATTGTTCAATATCAAATCAACAATTCTATAGATTTTTTATCTGCATGTTTCTTCATAGAAAGTACTGATACTGAATGATGTTTCAATTATATTTTTCCATCTTTAAAAGCATTCTTGGCAACTCATGAATAACTAGCATAGCAAAAGAAATTTTCAAATGTAATTATTTTTCTAGTTTAGTTATCCATGACTACCGCTGAAAAAATGACTATCGGAATTTGTAAATAGAGGTAACTGTCAAACTAGAATCCAGTTCTGTTAAAAATTATTGTGGCATTAGGAATTATCGTTTAGAGGACATGGTTAAAATGGTGTTTGCTTTGGGGAAAAGTGATGGCAATTGCTTACTGGCAACTAGATTATACGAACAAAAGTTTCCTGAGAGAAGACATCCAGACTAGCGAGCATTCCGAGACCTCAAAACAAAATTTGAGGAAACCGAAAAAGTATTTCACAAAAAGTTTGAACGTGCTTGTCCTGTAACGAATGATGAAAATACTATTGATATTACATTGCATATTACCGAGAATCCCCATGTGAGTACACGTATTTTGAGTAGGGAGTTCTTAAAGTAGTAATTCTCGGATGGTGAGAAAATGCAATTACCATCCATGTCATATGCAGTTAATGCAGGAGCTGACTGAAAGAGATTTTCCAAAGCGAAAGCGGTTTTGCCAATGGGGTGTATATAAAATCAAGCAAAAACCTGATTTTTTTAGTATGTTCTATTTTCGGACGAAGCCATGTTTCACAAAAATGGCCATGTGAATCGGAACTGAAGATCCCCGTTTCGTTAGATATGCCAATCACCAACAACGTTGGTCACTGAATGTTTGGGGAGGTATCATTGGACGGCGTGTAATTGGGCCCTTTTTTTTCAACGGTCATCTCAATGGAAGAAAATATCTAAGATTTCTGCGAAGTCAGTTATCAAATTTATTAGATGATATTCCATTGGCAATAAGGCAGAGAATGTGGCTACAGCAAGATGGTGCGCCTGCACATTACCCTACTGATGTGCGGGTATACATTGATAATGAATTCCGTGAAACATGGATAGATGGAGGAGGGCCAGTTTAGTGGCCTCCAAGGTCACCGGACCTTACAAAAATTGTTTTTTTTTTCTATGAGGATACATTAAATGGGTTGTCTATCAAACTCCTCCTACAACTCCTGAAAATATGAAAGCAAGAATTCGTTCTACTTTCAGGGAAATTTCAGAGGACATGCTGGCCCATGTGGATACTAGTTTCCGAAACAGATTGAGAGTGTGTATTGGTGAAAATGGCAGGCACATTGAACATTTGCTGCATTAATTATTGTTATTTTCTGTTATATTCGAATGAATATGATTTTTATGCAAAGTTTATTCCAAACATGATACCAAAGGCGAACATTGTCAATATTTTCTGTGGAAAAATATCCATCTTATCTCGGAAACGAGTTGTTTAGGTACATGACATGGAGAATGAAAAGTGTAGAGTTATTAAAAAGGAGTTGATTTAAATGAAAATATACAGGGTTGTATCGAACATCCTGTACAATTTATTCCAAATTCTTGGTATTCTCAATGAACATCATCATATCGACCAACGATTCCCCAATAATCTTCACTAAATACTTCGAAATGTGAAATGGGAATTTTTTCGAAAAAAAGTCTACAAAATAGATTTCTCTTGAATAACTTGGCAACACCGCAACAGAATTCAAAATTGAAAAAATCGTTGAGCAGCCAATTGAACAGCCGATCGGAATATATGAAAACATACCGGGTGTTTCATTTGAAAAAGAACAACTTTGGTTAGCCACGCATCAATGATGCAAGCTGTATGAATGAAAATTATTTCGGAAGGTGGTCTCAGACGATCCCTTTGACAAAAGAAATATAAGAAATCGAAATAGTGATACATTAAGGAGCAATGAACCACGGGGATCCTGTCGACTCACCCTGTATAGTCTGATACATGAGAAAAGTTGATTGCATTTTTCTCTTGTGCGACCGAAACTCAAGATATTGTAGCAAAATCTATCGACCCACTAACAAATTTCCGCATGCAATAAACATTTAAATAATGTGAAATAATAAATTGATTGTGTGGTAGAAGAATCAAAAAATTTTCATTTCAGGCTGTTTGCGATAGATATTCAATTTCAAAGTGATGAAAACAAACGAACCTCGTTATTTCCAAACTGGTAGATGGAGTCAGAACTAGTAGGTGTCAACGCAGCTTTGGCACTTATCAAATCGTTCTTATCAAATCACAATTACTAAAAACAGTTTTATTAACACAGAAGACAGTACCTATTGTTTATTTTTTTCAAATTATTTACGGTCATCATTATGAACTAGTCTTCTTCTTCAATAATTTTATAGCCATTTACCCTCTTATCGCAGTGCTGCCAATGGTAACTGTTAAAAATGATATGACAATCCTCACAAAATCCGCGCAAAGTTTTTCGAAAAACTGGCACCATAATGATATGATCAGGCTGTACTGTACGTTAGACTCAAAAAAATGAAAGAAAGTGACATTCAAAAACGTTCTCCTGGACGTATGCATTGTTACTTTATTCAGTTCAAACTTTCACCACTAGGTGCTTCGAACTGCCAACTATAATTTCATCTGTCTTCATTTATATTTGTACAAATATTGTTATTATCATAGTATTTTCAATTGTTACTGAAACATCATATTGAATGTATGGTTGAATGTTTGTTTGCGTTGTAAGGAAAAGTATTGTCTTTCAATATTTCTGAAACAACCACAATTGGCGCTAGTGTTTGGGGGAAGTTATTCAAGAGAAGGTCAAATCGAATTTGAATTGATGAGCACCTTTAAATTTGAAATTTTCGACAAAATTTTGGGATTTGATGAATTATGTTCACAAAATGTGAGGGAATGCACTCATGCAAAGAAAAATTTAAATACAAGCATGCTTGTACCCTATTATTCCACTGTTGAAAATACTCGAGAAAACGCAGATATGTTCGAATGCACGATACGTTCGGTTGTAGACAACAACAGGCGCATGCAAAAATCATGGAAACACTAACTGGCAACATGATATGAATGACAAATGACTAGTTTACAATAATGTCCGGAATTATTTTGAAAAAAATAAACAATACTGTGTAAACAATATAAACGAAGGCAGATGAAATTATAGTTGACAGTTTGAAGCACCTAGCGGAAGTTTGAACAGTTTGAAGTAACGATGCATACGTCCATCAGAGGCGCTAGGAGTACGTTTTTGAATGTCACTTTCTTTCATTTTTTGAGTCTTACGTACAGTACAGCCTGATCATATCATTGTAGGGCCAGTTTCTTGAAAAACCTTGTGCGGATTTTGTGAGGATTATTAATGCTTTAGGAGTAAAATGAGTGGATTTTCATGTGGTCCATTGATCATTTTTAACAGTTTCCATTGGCAGCACTGCGAATAAGAGGGAGCATATAGCCAAAAAATTACTGAAGAAGAAGACGACTAGTTCATAATGATGACCGTAAATAATTTGAAAAAATAAACAATGCTATCTTTTGTGTTAATAAAACAGTTTTTTTTATAATTGTGATTTGATAAGTGCCAAAGCTGCGTTGACATCTACTAGTTCTGACTTTATCTACCAGTTTGGATATAACGAGGTTCGTTTGTTTTCATCCCTTTGAAATTGAATATATTTATCACAAACAGCCTGAAATGAAAATTGTTAGATTCTTCTACCACACAATCAATTCATTATTCCACATTATTTAAATATTTATTGCATCCGGCAATTGCATTCACTTCCAGCTCTGATCAAGGAAGCTGAGGTTAGGCAAGAGGTGCTCCCCAAAATTTTAAAACGGATTTTTAACCACTGTAATTCGCTAAAAAATGGCATACAAAAATGGATAATAAAAAAGTTTTCCATATGGTGCAAACATTTTGATACTCTGTATAATATTTGAATTCTATAAAAAATATATCTATTTCTCCTCAAATCTTTTTGTTCTTTGGATGGCTCATTATGACATCGGTTGGAACAATATTGAAATTATCAAATTGTTGCTTTTCCTGGACTCTAATAGTGTTTCCCTCAGGATATAGAAATTGTATTTGCAATCACTATACCATTTATTAAAAAATTTTACTAATCTTTCGGAAAATACACTGTTTTCATGTAGGCACGTTTGTATTCAAATAGTACAGACAACTATAATCAGCTATAATTGAACTGACTCACACAAACGAAAAACCGATCTAATGAGCAAATGCGTGCATATATTCAGAAGTTTCCGTGCACATGCAAACGTGTTTAACAGCGATATCAATCTGTTTCATTACACGACATGCTATGCTGAATACTACTTTCGAGCAAAAACTATTGTTAACAATTCAGTGACAAGAATCCATCCCGACAGACTTTATATGTGTATAAACTAGATATATACATAATATCAGCAGCTCGCCCTGATTCAACATCAAAAACGAAGGTCAAGAAGACCCAATAACATTTCGTAAACACTTGCAGGGATAACAAAACGGGAGATAATTCTCAACCAAAATTATCCGATAAACAGAACTATTCAGAAATGAAAGTCGCTTCCATTAATTAGATATACAAAATTGTGATGTTTCTTGCATGAAACAAACAACTGCTTGTCGTAGATTTCATTTAAATGACTAACTGTTAGCTGCAGCCTCGCTATTCGACTTACCGGACAAAGAAAAATGTTGTTTCCTCCCTCGCACACAATTATGGCAAATAATGAAAAAAAAATCCTCGAATCGAGTGAACGGAAAGTACTTTGCAGTGGACTCATACTTATTATTCACCATGTTTCACTATACAAACCAGTGAAAATTTCAATCAAGGATTACCTTATTGAAAAATTATAATTTTTAACTTTTCCACCTTTTGTTTCAACAATGTTCATCGCATCTGCCCAGTTATTTTCTAATAAAATCGAATCAAATATACTTCATTGTCTGAAGATGATAAATCTCATTGACACAGTCATGTATAAATAAAAGGATGAAAACTATAACTATAACTATCAGGTACAAATACATACGATAAATAAATTGGTACAAAATAAATAATGAATAAAATATACACAATAGGCCCACACGTCAATTCGATAAAATTTTGTACATTTTTACCGTGCTGGTTAATAATAAACATGCCCAAAAAATAAAATATTTGTTCAAAATTAATATTAGAATTATCATAACTGAAAACAGCTTCGTATTATATCAATGGTGCTAATCAATAAAACATATTAAAATATATTATAATTGACTCCTGAATAATTGGAGATAGGACGACAAAGTTGGATTTCACAATACTAAAAGTTTGCACAGTCATCGCACAGAAGTCATCTAATGAGTAGAAAGCATTCGCTTGAAGAAGATTTTTTACAGAATTCTTGAATTTTCTTGCATCTGCTATGATTTTAATTAATCTCGTTGGGTAGGTGATTATATAATTTTTTACCATTATAATTTATGGAGTTTTTTTTTTGTGTCGATGTTGGAATTGGTAAGGTTATATTAAGTGTTTGTCTGGTGATATATTATGTTTTTTTATGGATTTCGTTTTGAAATTTCTTATGAATGAGACATACTGTTTCTAAAATTAAAATACAAGGTAGTGGTAATATTTTATGTTTGATGAAGAGTGGCTTGCAAGAATCCCGGAACTCAGCCTTGCACATACACCTTAATGCTCTTTTTTGCAAGACAAAAACCATATTGAACAAATATTGACTACAAGATCCTCAATAACAAATACCGTGTCTCAGGTGTGAGTACACACTTTTTGCCATATCTTCACCAAGTTCCCATGAAGTGGTTCTAACAGCAAAACATCCTGATGCAAGTTTTCTTCTGAGTTTTTCAATGTGATCTTCGTATTTCGATTTATTATCAATATGTAAACCCAGAAACTTTGTTTCTGTCATATTACTGATCACTTGATTTCCTAGATGAAGCTCTTGTAAATTACATTTAAAACTAAGTATGTTAGTTTTTGAGAAATTGAAAGATAGCTTATTAGCGTCACACAAATCTTTCACTTTGCTAATATCATTCTCAATCATTTGATGCAGTTTGGAGCCATTTTTATCATGCCAAAATATTGTGGTGTCATCTGCAAATTAAGTGAACTCTCCCGAAATATCAATTGAAGCTAGATCATTTATGTACAGTAGAAAAAGCGTTGGTCCCAGAACCAATCCCTGAGGAACTCCCCATTTGATTCCCAGTTTTTGCGATAAGCCGCCTTGAAGAGATACGGTTTGAGTTCGTCCAGATAAATAAGATTCAAACCACTGGATAACTACATCTCTAAAACCATATTTCTCCAATTTTTGCAACAAAATTTTGTGGTTAACACGGTCGAAGGCCTTTGTCAGGTCACAAAAAACCGCTGCAGCAACTTCTCTATCATTCAGTTTCAGATAAACATTTTGAAGGAGATTAAAAATTCGTTCTTTTTACACGCTTTATATTAGCTTCACTTGTATGTTTGTTTGTTTGTAACCGACTCTTTTGGGCGCGATTTTGACCCACTTCCAGACGTCCGAATAATTTGAAATTTGGCAGGTGTACATAATTCCGGTGACAATGCATTAAGAAATGTTTGTGTGAAGAAAAAACAAAATGGCGGCTCCAATATGGCGTACGAGTTTTGTGATTATGGTCCGAATCGCTTCAAAATTGGTATCCAAGGGTTTTTGTGGTCGCAGATTATGATTCTTTTGTCAAAATTGAAAAATTCAAGATGGCGGCTCCAAAATGGGGGACGAGTTTTGTGATTATGGTCTGATTCTATTCAAAATTGATATGTGGGGGTTTTTGGGGTCAAAATTATGATTCTTTTGTGAAAATTGGAAAATTCGAGATGGCGGCTTTAAAATGGCGGCCGAGATTTGTGATTATGGTCTGATTCTATACAAAATTGGTATGTGGGGGTTTTTGGGGTCGGATATTATGAGTATTTTGTAAAAATTGGAAAATTCAAGATGGCGGCTTCAAAATGGCGGCCGAGTTTTGTGATTATGGTCTGATTCTATTCAAAATTGGTATGTGGGGGTTTTTGGGGTCGGATATTATGATTATTTTGTAAAAATTGGAAAATTCAAGATGGCGGCTTCAAAATGGCCGCCGAGTTTTGTGATTATGGTCTGATTCTATTCAAAATTGGTATGTGGGGGTTTTTGGGGTCGAATATTATGATTTTTTTGTAAAAATTGAAAAATTCAAGATGCCGGCTTCAAAATGGCGGCCGAGTTTTGTGATTGTGGTCTGATTCTATTCAAAATTGGTATGTGGGGGTTTTTGGGGTCGAATATTATGATTCTTTTATAAAAATTGAAAAATTCAAGATGGCGGCTTTGAAATGGCGGCCGAATTTTGTGATTATGGTCTGATTCTATTCAAAATTGGTATGTGGGGGTTTTTGGGGTCGGAGATTATGATTACCTAATTTGATAAAATCATCCCATTTTTCAATTTGCAAAAAAATAATAAAAATAATAGTTTAAAAAAAACTAAAAAAACACGCTTTTATAAATAAACCACACTTAAAAGTAGGAAATAAATAATAGTTTGAAAAAACTAAAAAACACGCTTTTATAGAAAACCAGACTAAAAAAATAGAAAATAAGAAAAAAATTTATTTTATTTAAAAAAAGCGTGGGGTGCATGGTATCAATAATTATATAGTACATTACACACCAAGGCAAGACCATGCACCCCACGCTTTTTTTTAAATATTTTTTTTTTCTTATTTCCTATTTTTTTAGTCTGCTTTTCTATAAAAGCGTGTTTTTTAGTTTTTTCCAACTATTATTTATTTCTCTTTGAAATCCAAATTGAGTAGGATTAATAAAATTGTGCTTATTCAGATAAGTCATTATTCTCTTACTCACGAGTTTTTCTACTATTTTTGAGAGTGTGGGTAACATTGAAATGGATCTGAAGTTTGCAGGATTATCAGTATCACCACCCTTATGTAATGGAATGACTATTGCGTTTTTCAAACATGATGGAAAAACTCCTATAAGAAATGAAAGATTTACTGCTTCAACCAGTACTTTAAGGGCGGAATCGGGAAGATAAGTCGTCCCATCCAGACGCATTTTAATTTTTTATTTCATTGAAAATTTGTTTCATCTCCTCGATGTCCGAAGGCGTGGAAAAAAATGAGTCGGAGACAGAGATATGGTTCAAATAACTCAATGGTTCCATTTGGGGATGGATCTCTTTGGAAACAGTTTCTGCAATTCAGCAATAATCTTGATATATATATATATATATATATATATATATATATATATATATATATATATATATATAAATTACGCGTCACGTTGTTTGTCCGCGATGGACTCCTAAACTACTAAACCGATTTCAATCAAATCTGCACACCGTGTGCAGTTTGATCTAACTTGAAAGATAGGATAGCTCACATCTCAATTTATAGCCGCAATATTATTTTATTGCAAATCATTTGTTTATTGAAGTGAAACTTTTTTAGAATCGTTGTGATTTCAAACTCGATACACGTTCTCGGTCTCCTTTTTGTGCGATGCTTCGTAGCGTCCCCACTATCGTCTACTGAGCATTGTCCATATGTATGCTCCTGTGTAGTGGGATAGTCAGTATATCTATATCTTGCTCCAGTTCCGAGCGTTCTACGTGTTTATGTTAGTATGTGTTATTTACACTGAACTATAAATTAAATTCATATAGTAGAAAATCAATCATGGAGGTCGCCATGTTTTTTTTTACAAATGGCATCTGTGTAAAAAAGCATGGTGGTCCCCATGACTGGTGTTCTCCTACCGTTTCCCTTGAATAGTTTACTACTATGCAATATAACAAAAACCTTAGCCACAGCAACGCGTGGCCGGGTCTGCTAGTATCCATTGATATCGTTGCATTCTAAATTTGTTTTTGCCGGAATAGGGTTGTTTTTACCTCTCAAGTCATTAATAATTGCCCAGCTCTCTTTTTGCTTATGTCTCGCGTTTTCTATTTTGTTCGCATAGTCTAATTGTTTAGCTGCTCTCAGGGTTCTTCTATAAATGGATCTATACTTATTATAAAAGGAAATGAAACTTTCATTATCACTGGCAGATTTTCTGATCAGATGAAGGGATCGTAAATTTTTTGCTGACACTTGATACCTTTTGTTAAAAACGGTTTCTTTGCTTTATTCTTGATTTTCGTAAGCGGAAAGCTCCTACTGAACACATTAGAAAGCATCGACTGAAATCTGGTCAAAGGGTCATTGCATATCAATGCTTCACTCCAGACGAGGGCATTACAATGATTCCTGAATTCATCAAAGTTTTTTTTACTAAATATTCTTCCAAAACGTTTTTTTCTACCAGGTAGTTCAAAGAATTGAGGTACGTAATATAATACTGCTTCATGATCTGAAAGACCTGCATTGATAACGTCACCTTTTTGTATTTTCCATGTTAGAACATACATAATCTATTATGGAACTAGAAAATTTTGAGTGACGTGTTGGCAATTTATCATTTCTTATACCACTATGCTGTCAGAAAGAACAGAACACTTTGGATACACCACTGGTCTCGTAGAAAAATACCAGAATAAAACTACTGGAGATAATAAATCCCGCGAAGCCCTCTCCCCTCAATAATTAGATGGCTTTTCATTATCTCAAATATATTGAGATAATTTTCTTCTCATCTTGGAGCAAACATAAACCATCGCGTGCATTACTAGCACATGGCGCGGATATGTCTAAAAATACAGAAAACGTTCAACCATAGTTGAAGAATTATACCGGCAGCGGCTAAACGGCAGTAAATGAGTTAGGTGAACATCTAGGAGATAATTGATATTGCCAAGCCCCATGTGTGAAATTGCACGTTCTCACGTATGGTTTTTTCGCCGATAGAAACGGTGCCGTGTTGGGTGTTGGTATGAGAAATGGATATACACTGAGTGTATGTGAAGTAGGAAGTTTTCCGGCGCCACGAATCAAATCGCCACCTATCATATCAAAAATATCTGAATAGTGCTGTGTGTTTCGAAAAAAAAAATTAAAAAGAAGATCTGAATGAACACTTCGGAAAACCTGGTATAAACCCTGAGAATATGGATTATACAGTGCTTCTCAAAAGTCCCCACCCCCCTCTTATTTTTGGAACGAATATACATAAACAAGTGAAATTCGGAAACTGAATATTAAAGGTTGTAAACTTCCCTACTAGTGATGATAGATGACGAAATCGTCAAAGATGACGTCACAAGGCCATTGTGACCAATAATTCAAATGGAACCCTACGGCAAGCGACACCTCTTTTAAAAGGTATCGAAAAAACCTATTCAATGATACTAATTTTGTTTGTGTTTATGGCAGTTTTGGCAACTCGCTTTTAAAAAACGCAAAGCTGTGATGAATTAAATCAGTTAATACTAAAATTCTAAATTCAAGCTCCGCCTCTGGATAGTTGTCAAATAAGCTAACGTTTTTGTTAGTCTCCCTAATTCGACGTTTTTGTAATTGTCCAAGTTTTTGTACATTTAATAATTTGTGTATTGTTGATCGAACGTTTAACTGTTTTGGCAGCTTTTGGTACTTTTAATATTTTTATACATTTTAGTAATTTGTTAAATTGTTGTGAGCCGAACGTTTAAGTGTTTCAAGAAGCGAAATGGTACGTGCTTTAGGTGATAAAGTAGCAGCGATCCTAATTCTTAGTGAAACTGGACAAAATATTCATGCAGCAGAACGCATTTTTGATGAGAGGTTTCCCGATCGCCCCGTTTCGAGGACTTATTTAAGGGAGCTTCTTCGTAAGTTTGAAACAACGGGTAGTATTAATGATGCGAAACGATCTGGCAGACCACAAATTTCTGATGAGAAAAAAATTGATATACTGGCAGCAGAAGTAATAGTTAATCCTACTTCTCCAACAACTCACGTTGCATCTACCTGTGAAGTCAGTCGAAGTACAGTACACAGGGTGTTGAAAAAAAACAAATTTCATCCATACAAATTGAAAATGGTTCATCAACTCTCAGACGACGACCCAGACCGAAGACTAGAATTTTGTGAAAATATGGAAAATAAAATTAACCAACAGCCAGACTATGTCAAAACAATTTGTTTTAGTGACGAAAGTACTTTCTATCTAAATGGAAATGTAAATACACATAATGTGAGGTATTGGAGTGATGCAAATCCTCACCTGTTTCGTGAAACACATACCCGATTTTCCCAGAAGGTGAATGTTTGGGCAGGTATCATGGGAATCCACATCGTTGGGCCTCTTTCTTTAAATACTAATTCAACTGGTGAGGTTTATCTGGAGCTGTTGCAAAACGCAATAGAACCGTTAATCCTTGAAATTTTGGAAGATAATCCAGATGAATTCGGCAATTTGGAAATAACATTCCAATAGGATGGTGCTTTTCCACACTATTACGGTGCAGTAAGACGGTATTTGGATGAGCAGTATCGTGGTAGATGGATTGGACGACGAGGTTCAACGGAATGGCCAGCTCGATCACCAGACCTCACACCTTTGGATTTTTTTCTGTGGGGGTACCTTGAATCGAAGGTTTACGCCACTGAACCTGACAATATTGACGTTTTAAAACAACGTATTGTTGCAGAATGTGAGGCTGTTTCCGCAGACACATTTGCAAAAGTACGAGAAGAGTTTAAAAATAGGATATTTCACTGTCAGGAAGTAAATGGAGGTCACTTCGAGCAATTTCTTCAAGTAGATACTGATTCTTAAATCTGTAATTAATATCATACCGAATAGAATTTATATTTTGATGTTTACTAATGAGCCATTAAAACTGCCATAAACACAAAGAAAATTGGTATCATTGAATAGGTTTTTTCGATACCTTTCAAAAGAGGTGTCGCTTGCCGTAGGGTTCTATTTAAAATTATTGGTCACAATGGCCTTGTGACGTCATCTTTGACGATTTCGTCATCTATCATCACTAGTAGAGAAGTTTACAACCTTTTATATTCAGTTTCCAAATTTCACTTGTTTATGTATAATCGTTCCAAAAATAAGAGGGGGAAAGAAGACTTTTGAGAAGCACTAATATCATATAGGACCATTTCGAAGAGTTTACTGAAGTTGCATAGTATAACGATTGGTCTGTAATTTTCAATCATATGTTTGTCCCCCTTTTTGAGAACAGGACATATTTTACCATATTTCCAGACATCCGGAAAACAAAGTGTCGTCAGTGCTAAATTGAAAATGATGGATAAAGGTTTAGCGAAAGTGACAGCACAGTCTTTTAGGAGAAATGATGGAATACCATCAGGTCCCGTTGTCATTTTTGGTTTACATTTTTTTAAAGACTTCAGCACATCATCTTCAGTTATTTTAGGAATGGACAAAGTTGGTGTGTTGAAATTATGAATGCCTTCAGACTGTCGATAATTGGATGATTTGAAGAAAGCAGATTCAAAGTAGGTGACTGTTATGTATGAGACTGTTGTATTGCCCTGTAGTAGTTTGGAGTAGTCGGCGTCCAGGATAATGTTATGTTGAGTTATGATATATTATTATGTCACTTATGCCAGCCATAAGAAGTAATATAAGTTAGTTAAACCGATAACATCTTTCTGAAAGAACCTACGAGGTCATACACAATAGTGGCAGAAGCATCGACTATACGTTGGGGATCAGACAGTCTTCTATTTTCATAGTTTAGAGAATCAGGAATAGCTGAGCTGCTCCTAATTGTATTCAGATAAGCCCAAAATTTAGAGGGATCATCTCTAAGATCTTTCTCCGCTGTTCGAATATAATTGGAGTGTGCTATGGTGATATTTTCCTTCATATCTCTGCGATGATTTTTGTGCAATTCGAAAAATTCAGTGTTACTCGTTGATTTATAATTGTGTAAATACTTGTCCGTTGCTTTCAATTTTCTTATAATATCGCCGGTAAACCAAGGTAGTGTTGTATATTACCCTGTATTTAGAATTTTTCGAGACAAGCATGTCATTAATATATTTTGGATAGATGTCAGTTACATGTTATTGGAAATAAAGTAGATGATTCAGTAGTTTCCGGCTAGTAAATTCGTATCTCTATATTGAATAGTTTGACCTCCAGGAAGAAACTGTTGATAACAAGTTTTCTAACAGGTAGGAAGATTTTTTACCAACTGTTTTGGGAACGCATTCTGTTAAAATATTATTTAATAGATTGTAGAACCTATCACAAGCTATATGCACGTTATCATTATCTTCCAAGGAAGTCCAATCCGTATTAAAGAGCATGTCGTACAATTGAGGAAAATTTGATTACCTAAAGTTGAAGGTTTTCATTGTATTCGTTTTGAATGTGTTGAGTTTCAGACTCAAAGGGATAGAAAATTCTAGAGCAGGATGGTGCACATCAATAGGAACGATCGGTGATAGCGGTGAGTTCAATCGGTTGATAAAATGCGGCCTTTAGTTAGTTTAGAAATTTTAGTATTTGTCGAGAGATCTGTACCAATGAAACAAATATTCATACATACGAATTCAGAGTAGCGGATCCTATTAAGCTGTGATGGCATTTCTGTTCACCATCATGCTATCAAACGCCTGTCAATTGTCGAAAAAAATCGCATGTTCACAACGCGTTATCACTCCACAGTAAATAACTGAGATCTGCCACATAACGCGACACTGCCTCATAAATCTTCTTTTCGTTTGGGAATTTGTATGTGTGTGAGCGTGTTTGCTTTGGCGGAGAGGGCATACAGAACATGTGAACATCTGAGGGTCCTTTTCTTCGAGTGGCCATTCGATTCCACTTTAAAGTACTCCTTATAAAGAAGCTACCACTTGAAGTGTCGTTTTGTCTGTTTTATACACTGAATGCGAAATATATTCGCACTTTCAACAGGCACTTAGACTAAAAAAGCATTATAAGCTTTTATTAAACTTGTATTGTTGTCTGTCTGCCACAAATCTCAAACTCTTGAGTAGATTTGATGCCCTTTCAGTTATCCAATTGAAATTCCGCGTACACGTGTAGTTCGATGACAATATACTTCAATGATTTCACGTACTGCAATTTCAAAATGGTAAATCCAATATGGCGGACAAATTTCATCATGTATGTTCCGATCCAACTCGAAGTCGATATCTAAGGGTTTTCAGGATTGCGGATTTAAAATTTTTGGTCAGGATTTAGAGATTCAAGAAAACTGCTTCAATATCCAGATCATATATACAGTGCGCGCAGAAGTATGGAAACATGAAGATACAATAACAAAATTTTGGTAATGTATATTAGATGGACCAGCAATTTTAAATTTTATATTTTCGACGTTGCCAAATGTACAGTTTCTGAGATATACGAACAATATGTTTATTTTTAAATGGGATAACCCGTATATTTTACAATTATCTGTTGCAGTTTTTTATTGCCGATGCAGCATACAAACTGTTAATGGCCAGTATTAACCATTAATTTTAAGAAATTAGGAAAACTATTTTTATTGCAACCGTTGATATTAACATAAAGAAAAAATAAAATGGGCCACTTGGTATATATTGAAGTTTAAAAAGTCTTTGCTGTTTTTGTACAGGTAAACATGATATGAATATCGGTTTCATTTCGTTAAATCAAGTAGGTTTTACTGTCAGTAGGTTCGTCGTGATTTACTGTCAGTAGGAACGTCGTGAAAGTTTTTTGAAAATAGGCTTACCAGCGAGTAAAATACAATGGTACATTTAACAGAGCGTCAAAGAATTGAAATTTTAATACTAAATGGATGTGGTAACCATAATATTATGAAATTTGAGTATGTTTTATTTGCGACATAATTTGTGGGACACGAACACACGAAGAGGTATGTGATATATTTAATAACAAGTATGAAGACAGAACTGCTATAGCACGTAGTACTACTGTATCTAAAATTATTCATAAATTTGAGGAAAGTGGACATGTACGAGAACTCCCAAGAAGTGGCCGCCCTGCTATTCCAGAGCAAACAAAAACTATCATTTTTTTGTCGATAGTTGACCCTCATAAGGCTACTAGAGTTTTTGCAACCGAAAATCACATCAGTCAAACAACTGTTCGTAAATATTAAGAAAAAGAAAAATGGCATCCCTATAAAGTACAATTGATACAGGAACTGAACGAAGACGATCCAGATCGCAGAATGGCGTTCTGTGAAATAATGTTAAATAGATTTGACACTAATCCTAATTTCTTCAATGAAATCCTTTTTTCTGATGAGGCTACTTTCCAGTTGAATGGCACGGTCAATAAACAAGACTGCAGGTACTGGTCAGATGGAAATCTTCATTGGATAATGGAGACACATACGCAGTATCCACAAAAAATCAATGTGTGGGCAGAAATTATTAATAATACCATTATTGGGCCATATTTTTGGAATAGAACCATGACAGGTGAAGAATACCGGACATTTTTAGAATTAGAGTTAATTCCAGAATTAACCAGACTCTTGTCTGATGATATAAATCCTTATACCGTGGATATAGATGTGGCGCCTCCTCATTATCTTCGAGGCGTTCGTGAGTTTCTCGACATTACATTTCCAAATCGTTGGATTGGAAGAAGAGGAGCTATCGAATGGCCAGCGAGATCTCCGGATCTGACACCTCTAGATTATTTTTTGTGGGGTCATTTGAAAAGCAGAGTGTACGTGAATATGCCACATACTATCCAAGGACTGAAAGACAGAATTACAGAGGAGATAGCACTAATTTCTCCGGAAACGATTAGAAAAGTGTTGGATGAATTTTCATTCAGAATGGATTTCTGTTTCCACAGACAAGGAATTCATATTGAACATCTCCTTAACTTTTTTTCTTTAGGCATAGTTTTCTGTTTATACTGCAATATTAATTACAAAGTAAAAATGTTTTCCCTAATTTAATAAAATTAATGGTCAATATTGGCCATTAACAGTTTGTACGCTGCATCGGCAATACAAAACTGTAACAGAAAATTGTTAAATATACGGGTTGTCCCATTTAAAAATAAACATATTGTTCGCATATCTCAGAAACTGTACATTTGGCAACGTCGAAAATATAAAATTTTAAATCACTGGTCCACCTAATATACTTAACCAAAATGTTGTTATTGTGGGGTGTCAAAGATATCTTCAAGTTTCCATACTTTACGCGCGCCCTGTATATACGGGTGAAATCTAACTTCTTGCACACCCGTAAATGACGAGTGTATAATGCCATTTTATAGCGAATTACAATGGTTGAAAATCTGAAAAAAAATCAAAAACATGTTTTGTTCTTTGTAAAATTCGACAAAATTTTGGGTAGCGCCACCCGCCTAATTTCAGGTGACCTACTCAGAGGAAAACTTTGGCAATTGCCGAATGCAATAAACATTTAACTCGGCATTTGAATAATGTAGAATGTTGGATTGATTGTGTGGTGAATGTATACATTGTAAGCTGCCTGAGATATATATTAAATTTCAAAGTGAAGAAAACAACTAACCTCGTTAGATCCAAACTGGTGATAGTCAGAACTAGTTGACTTCACACTCTGCTTTGGGGCATTTATAATAATTATCACAGTCACTAGTAAGACGACACAAACAGTAGATATTGAAAAGGGAAACATTTGAATATTGTATTGAAAAATGATATCACGACCATCTATTTGACAAGAACTTCGCAAAAATTATGGTTGAACCCAATATAATGCAGATTAGAAGATAGAATTATGTTTGAAAAATGCTTTTTGTTTGTTCGAATCGCAAAATTCGTATAGTTTCTCAGTTTTTTTGTGATATATCTAGTTGTTTAGTAGATTCGAATTGTTCTAGTGCTTTCTCCTCAGCCGTTGTATGAAATATAGCTAAATATTTAAGACTAAAAGAAATGAGATTCTAATGAAAATTTATAATAAACTCCCACTAACTTTTACAAGTATGGACTTCTTCAGTAATTTCAAAAGGACAATAAAAAATTTAATGCTAGAAAAATGCTACTATGGTGTAAAAGAATACCTCCATGCTTGTAGGAACTGTCTTTGTCTATGCCATCTGTATTTGCATGGATATGTATAATGCAATAAATACATTCTATGTTAGTTTATAGGAAATGTACTATTTTAATACTATTTTATTTTATTTTTTCCATACCAACTATATATTGTTATATATTATTCGTGTTCATAATTTTGAGATAACCTCAAAATACTTACACCTTTTACAGCGGGTGACTGACTTGTCTTATACATGTTTGTAATGTCACAAAGGATAAATAAATATTTCTATTTCTAATAGTTGCTTAGCAACTTTTGAAAACCGAAACTGCATTTTGCACTCCCTGTATATGAGAACGAGAAATATAAACGTTCACTGGACATTCTCGGTCGCTGACATGGAGAAGCAATAAACACCGACTCTATGTATATATTCCGAACTGAATTTTATGTTCCTGTACATAATATTGTGGAATTTCTCCAAAAGCCACGCGTGTTTGAAGTAAATGACCTCATTTATTTCTTACGGAAACAAGGAACTCACCACAAACTACCTCCTGGCTATGCCCTCTAATTGTTTACGGAACACGACGAAAGTCGTTAAACTTTATGAACAGAACATTAAGAGAGTTCATAAATGTACCGTACAATAACATCACTGTGTATAGGAGTCATAACGAAAATTGTATGTAAACTATCAATAACATTTTTATGTAAACTAACGTTTGGTAAGCAAATTATGTCAGGAAATGAAACCGAAGTGATAAATCGATTCGAGAGACATAAGCAAGTTATAGTTTTCCCAATATCAATTACACAAGCATAAAAAAGTCTTGCGGCGAAATCCTGTGAGCAGCAGTGGCGGAGATAACTAATTTTATTTAGATATTTTAAGATTTTAAAAATTCTTCATAAATAATGAAAAATTAAAAAAAATTAAAGACAAGCTTTTATTTATACAAATACATTAAGAAAAAAAAACTAGAATATCCTACAAAATTAGAATACCCTAAATCGTATTTCGATCGGCACACACCAAGACTACAGACTGGTTTTTAATCTTTCAGAGCTATTAAAACACAAATATAACGCGTGATTTATGACCTCCCATCGTATAGCCACACCTGCAAGCGTGGATGTCCGACTTGATTGGACCAGACGAATCGGTTGTAGAATAGACAGCAGTCACTCAGGTCCACGTTGACTATCGGCTCTTTTGATCTACCGTTTGCCGAGGGCGAATGTTTACGAGTAGTACAGATTATTTTTCGTTCCGTTTCCTCGCGTATACGTTCGTGTTAGCGAAGTGAGTTTTTATTTGCTCCCTATAGAAACAGCTTCTGCAATTGATATTGGATGGACTATACCTCCAGCTCACAAAATTGAATATTGCAGAAACCTGCTGGAAAATTTTTAATGAACTCGATTAACAGTTTTCGGCTGTTGTTTCTGGAATCATCAGCACAAAAAATCCTTGAATAGTAGAAAAATTAAGATGAGATTCTACGAGAATAAATCCGTTGCGAACAAAATATGAGAAAGAGTTCATTCAACATGAAGTGTTGTTTATTCAACAAGATTGGTATCGGATCCGACTATAAAAGGTGAGGCCCCCGTGATCTTGACTCGTACAAGTTCTCATTAACTTCTGAGGCTTGGTAAAACAACTAAGAAAGCGGTAAAAAAACAAAACAAAAACAATTTTACATGTTTCGAGTGAAAAAATATAATAGACTCATGGACACTTTATTTTAATTTTATTTAGTTTTACACCACTCTGGCGCTTATTCGTTTCTGTAAGGTGGAAGAAAGGTCAGATAAGAAGGCCACCTTCACCAGTAACCCTTGAGTGCTACTGTATTCACTGGCGTTCGCACAAGCAGTACAATTTTAACTTGAATAATGTTGTATAAACCTGAATTCACTCTATGAAATCCAAAAAGTATTTAATAAAACCAACTTATACAGGCTGTTTCTTAATAACATGCTAATATTTAAGAAGGTTATTTTTGGGTCCATTTTAAGGAAAAAAACATATCTCCTAAAGGTCTTAACTTTTGAACCATAGAGGGTACTAAAGTTTTAAGATTTTTTTTGTATGATAACGTTGGTATGATCCTAGATATTTTTGGATCCATGCATCAAAAGGCATGTTCTGCTGTACAACATAATTTTTTATTCTTGCCAGTAGCGTTCGAGAGGATTTGCACTGAATCATTTTGAGGAGAAAAGTGATAAGCCACTGCTTTTTCTTAAAGTAAAAATTATTTTTGAAATGCTCATTCTTCTCTGAGCAAATCTGGTGTCCTAATTTTTTTTTGTTTTACGTACGTTTGCACGTTGTTGTATTTTCGAAACGTATCTAGCAGGGAAGAAGCAGATTTGTGAACATATACAGTTTTGCTAGTTGTCTGCCTAGTTTGGTTGACACGTATTTAAGTCATAAAATTAACAATATTATCAAAAAAAACATTGTACATTTTACGAATTCTGAGGTTGCAGATATGCATTACATGTATGGGCTTGTTGATGGTAACGCACCGGGAGCCAGGCGGTTGTTTGAAGACCGCTCCCAAATAGAAAAATTCCGGATGCACGAACATTTCCAAACATTCATAGATGAAATAAGAAATAAAGTGCACAAAGTGCACGAAGTCATCTTCACAAAGGATTCAATATAAATTGAAACACAATTGGTAGACCACAGGCGACAAACAACTACTTTCCTAGCAAATACCACGCAGAACGTTGAATGATATTCACCTGAAAATCCAAGCAAACTTCCATAAAAATGAAAATTGATTGCAAATGTTTCTTTCTGATAAGCTCGATTATGTTTAATTTATGGAAACCGCCTAACAATCCGCATACCGGTTTCAGGCTTTTTGGCCCTCATCAGTACGGAGTAGTCACCAGATATAGATCCGGAGAGCTCAGGCCGAAGCGAGACACAACATAAATAAAATCACCACCAAGCTTACAACATCTTTAGGTACGTCGGAAAATATAACTTTTAACCGGCGGTACCTAGTGACAGAAAGAAACACTCCATACATTTCTCCTACCTCGATGGGATTATAAATAGAAGATTCCTTCTCAGGAGTGGCTGAGTTGCCCGACTGGCATATATTTAAAGAAAAATCCAAGTGAAGTGGGATAAAATAAGAAATAAAGTGCACAAAGTCATCTTCACAAAGGATTCAATATAAATTGAAACACAATTGGTAGACCACAGGCGAAAAACAATTACTTTCCTAGCAAATACCACGCAGAACGTTGAATGATATTCACCTGAAAATCCATGCAAACTTCCATATAGATGGATATTGATTGCAAATGTTTCTTTCTGATGAGCCTGAAACCGGTATGCGGATTGTTAGGCGGACACGATATAAATTAAACATAATCGAGTTTATCAGAAAGAGAAATTTGCAATCAATATCCATTTATATGGAAGTTTGCATGGATTTTCAGGCGAATATCATTCAACGTTCGGCGTGGTATTTGCTAGGAAAGTAGTTGTGTTTCGCCTGTGGTCTACCAATTGTGTTTCAATTTATATTTAATCTTTTGTGAAGATGACTTTGTGCACTTCATTTCTTTTTTGTCCCACTTCACTTGGCTTTTTCTTTAAATTCATAGATGGTCAATTCGGAGCCTTATAAATTTGCCATTCTATGAAACAATTATTTATATTATGTTAATATCTCTAGTACGAAAACGCCCGAAGCGTTTACTCATTTTAGATATGCACAGTATTTTCCTGACTCGTGATTAGCGACTCCAGAAACCAACCAGAATTCAAATTCACTACTTCTTCAAAATACGCACGGATCAGTTCAGTGTTTAGTTGTAAGAACCAGAGAATCTTGAAAACAATAGTTGGCAACAGTGTTCATATGTTATTCTCAATCACACTAGGCCACAAGGATTACCGATACTATTCTGAAAACGATTCAATACTGTGTCTTTTGTGTGTGTTTTTGTGATAATTGCCTGAAAGCTGTATTGACCTCATCTACTAGTTCTGACTTTATCTACCAGTTTCGATATAACGAGGTTCGTTTGTTTTCATCACTTTGAAATTGAATATTTATCGCAAGCAATGTACTTTTTTGTACATTTACCGCACAATCAATTCAACATTCCACATTATTCAAATGTTTATTGCATCGGCAATTGCGTTAACTTACAGCTCTGAGGTTAGACGAGCGGCAAAGGCGCTTCCCAACATTTTGTGGAATTTTACAAAGAACAAAATATGTTTAAAAAACAGATTTTTTATCTCTGTAATTCGTTATAAAATGGCATTATACACACGTCATTCACGGGTGTGCAAGAGGTTAGATTACACCCTGTATATTTCATTTCCCCCACCATTTATATTTCATTTTCTGGCATGAATGTCCTACTACGAACATAACATTCCGAAAGAGTCCATAAATACGCCACACAAAAACATCACTGTACGGCAATCATAAAAACAGCGATCTTATGTAAACACCCGTTTAAATGGTAACGATATAATGAAGTGCAGTCAGTGTACGCCATGTCCTGGATGGCGCACACACTACCCTTACGTATTCACACAAGGGTGGAAACATAGGGTGGATGTTTAAAATACCACGTCGGAATGATTTATTGAGAGAAAGTGGTGGCCAGAGGATTTTCCACCACAGGTCGAAGTTTGATTACTCTTATAGAGTGTTCTCCTGCGGGTCTGAATTACATCTATTTCTTGGGTGGTAATATTTCTGGTTCCGACATAAATTTATTATTCTTTTTGCAATCTGAATTTTACTTTGAAACGAATTTTCAATAAATCCTCCTGCTACGAGGACCTTCGGCCTCTACAGTGCTAGTCAAAAGTCCCCTCCCCCCCTCGTATATTTTGAACGGGTATACTTATAATAATGAAATTTGGAGGGTGGAAATAAACGGATGTAGGCTTCTCAACTGGTCATAACAGGTGACGCAATAGTCATAAATGACGTCACAAGGCCACTGTGACCAATAATTTAAAATGGGACCCTATGGCAAGTGACAGCTCGTTTGAAAGGTATTGAAAATACCTATTCAGTCATACCAATTTTGTTTGGGTTTCGGCTGATTTTGATTGATAAATTGAAGAAATACGAAAATTATAGTTTCGCATTTAATTAATAAAGATTTAAGAACCAGTTCTTATAATAAGTGTTCAAATGTGCTCCATCTACTTCCTGGCAGTAATGCATCCTATTGCTAAACTCTTGTCGATTCGTCCTAGTGTGTCAGCGGAAATTGCCTACATTATTCAACAATTCGTTGTTTCAGAATGGCAATACTGTCAGGTGCTGTAGCGTAAACCTTAGATTTCAAGTACCCCATAGAAAAAAATCTAATGGTGTAAGGTCCGGTGACCGAGCTGGCCATTCGATCGAACCTCGTCGTCAATCCATCTACCACGATATTCTTCATCTAGGTAACGTCTTACTGCACCGTAATAGTGTGCAGGAGCACCATCTTGTTGAAACGTTATTTCCAAGTTGTCGAATTCATCTGGATTATCTTCTAGAATTTCAAGAATTAACGACTCAATATCATTTTGTAACATCTCCAGATACAATTCACCGTTAAGTTAGCATTGAGAAAAAGAGGCCAACTATGTGGTTTCCAAAATACCTGCCCAAACATTTACTTTTTCTGGAAATTGAGTATGTTTTCACGAAGGTGTGAGATTTTGTCACTCCAATACCTCCATTTTGAGTGTTAACATTCCATTGAGAAAGAAAGTACTTTCGTCACTAAACAAATTGTCTGTATGTAGCCTGGTTGTTGGTTTATTTTATTGGACATAGTTTCACAGAATTCTAGTCTTCGGTCGGGGTCATCATCTGAAAGTTGGTGCACCATTTTTAATTTATATGGATGAAATTTGTTTTAGCCAACACCCTATGTACTGTCCTTGACTGACTTCACAGATAGACGCAACTTGGGCTGTGGAAGAAGTAGGGTTTACTACCATTTCTCCAATTATGTCAATTTTTGTGTCATCACTAATTGTTGGTCGACCAGATCGTTTGGCATCTTGAACACTACCTGATGCTTCAAACTTCCGAAGAAGCTCCCTCAAATAAACCCTCGATATAGGGCGATCGGGGTACCTCTCATTAAACAGTCGTTCCGCTGCATGGAAATTGTTTCTACATTCACCAATTATTAAGATAGCTGCTACTTTGTCGACTACAGTACGTACCATTTTGCCTATGTAAACACTTAAACGTCTCGTTAAACAATAGCTTAGGTAAATTTTCAAGGTATAAACACTTTTGACAAGTAGAGAATTCAAAAACGTCAACCTTTTTGACAATTAACCAGAGGCGTACTTTAAAATCTTTATTAATTAAATGCGAAACTATAATTTTCGTATTTCTTCAATTTATCAATCAAAATCAGCCGAAACCCAAACAAAATTGGTATGACTGAATAGGTATTGTCAATACCTTTCAAACGAGCTGTCACTTGCCATAGGGTCCCATTTAAAATTATTGGTCACAGTGGCCTTGTGACGTCATTTATGACTATTGCGTCACCTGTTATGACCAGTTGAAAAGCCTACATCCGTTTATTTCCACCCTCCAAATTTCATTATTATAAGTATACCCGTTCAAAAGATACGAGGGGGGGAGGGGACTTTTGACTAGCACTGTATAGTATTTCACAGCCAAGAGATCTCCTCAAGCGTCGGCCAACAACGTAGCTAAAGATTGCTAAAACAGTGTTCCGTATATTTACTTGCTGAGATAACATTTATCTTTCTTGATGTTTCCCAATTTCTGGCTGCAACGCTCTTCACATTTCCTTGTTGCGTCAGGAAATCAAGACCTTCCTTGTCCTATGCAATTCTTTGGGCTTTCGTTTTTCTCAGGAGTAGTAATTTACATAAAATATTTATTTCAGGTTGGTAATTGAAGAACTTCCTGATGAAACATCTCAAGAAAATTCAATGCATGTTACTTCAAAACCAATATCCCAGATCCTTGATAAATAAAATATCCCGTTAATTAATCGAAACCATTAATACACTAGTTGATTAAATAACTATTAATCAACTAGTGGATTTTAAAATAAATAAATTTGACAACGCTAAGGTAATATGATTTGCCATTTGAATAGTATTTGAATTCGTGTATGTTTAGTTGCCTATACCACAATGATGCATTATTAGAGGAATCGACCATTAACAGGTTATTAATGATCGATTTCGGTGCATGTTTAGTTGCATATATCACAATTATGCATTAATAGATAAATTGAATCTTAATGACTTCTATCATTAACAATCGATTTCGTGTAGATTGAATAGACTCGTTAATACGAGGTCGCCGGAAAATTTAATTCATTACAAACTTGTATTCAACTTTGTAAGTGTAATTTGTATGTTTAGTTAAAAAAAGTTCAGATCTCACTTGTGAATTTTGACCCACTTCTAGTTGTCCGATTAACATGAAATTTGGCAGGACTTCATAATTCCGGTGACAATTCACTTGTTAGAGAAAAAAATAAAATGGCAGCTCCAAAATGGCGGCACCAAGATGGCGGACGAGATGTGTTTATGGTTCGATGCGAATCGGAATTGGTATGTGGGAGTTTTTGGGGACAGAAATCACGAATTTTCTATCAAAATTCATGAATTCAAGATAGCGGCTCCAATATGGCGAAGAGCTTTGTGGTTATAGCCCGATTCCAATAAAAATTGGTATGTCGGGGTTTTTGGGATAGTAGATCAAGATTTTTTGTCAAATTCCACGAATTCGAGATGACGGCTCCAAGATGGCGACGGGTTTTGTGATTATAGCCCGATTCCAATCAAAATAAATGAATGTTTGGGGGTTTTTGGGGTCAGACATCATGATGTTTTTGTCTAAATTATTTTTTCTTTTCAGTGCATCTGTATATAAGATTGTCTAAAAAAATTTGTTGTTGATAATTTTCATTTGTATTGTATTTATACAATGTTACGATGAAGCTTATTGCACGCCTTATTTTTTGATAATTGTAAAGAGAATACTTTCTTAGTATCTAAAACTCCACTTTTTAATATTAACGAAAGATAAAATATGATTTAGATTTTAAACAAACTTTATTCCATATCGACAATTTTCAAATAGAACTGTTAGTTTACGAGAAAACGAATTCATTTCATACTTTACGACCGCTTTGTGTATTCTACTAATGGCGGAAAGTCACTCTATTGCTCCATCGGTCAGGATCATTTTCATCTTTAATTGACTGTAAATAATAGCACTTCACTCAATACGAACGCCGTTTCCACAATTAATTTCAATGACGTCCAACAAAACCGATAGAGAATTTATTGAATTCGATTAACCAATTTATTAACATCTATTAGATTAATATGTTTGTTTTCAATTTTTATTATGTTGCCTCTATGGCGGATGGCGGACCATTTATATTAATCGAGTGTCTAGCGAGTGTCATTGTGATAATTATTTGTAATTATGTAAACGAGAGTTTGTCACGTTTTGACCGAATTATATATGCAGTTGAAACACAAATTATATGGGCAGGAAAATGTGTTCCAGCAATTAATCGTGAGGAATTCGGGAATTGTGATCTGATAATTTGGCAATCAATACACTCGATTCAAATCAAAGTTTCATTCAAGTAATCCTTCACGAAATATGAAAAGTTACGGCTGGCAGCATTATTCATTAATTTTTTATTAACATAAGAAACATTCTGTTTATAGAGTACAAGCCATGATTTCCAGAGTTCCGAGGGTATGATATCCAAATTTGGCAGGGGTGTCGGATTCAATAACTGGAAAATTTTCCAATATTTCGTACTCTTCCATCACTTCTGGATTCACCTGAAACAACCCCAACTTGGGAATTTCAAACAGAATACCCTGTATATTTTTACTTTTTTGGATTCTAGGGAAGATTCGGAGTACGATCACAGTTTTGAGACGAACAATTTTCACTTATAATCTCCCTAGAGCATGAATTATTGCCGGAAATTTTTTGAGTACATGAATTTTCTGAAAATTATCACGAGTCGCGAAGCGACGAGGGATAATTTTCTTTAAAAATTCATTTCCCGCAATTAATTCAAGCACGTGGGGGATTCGGTAAGAAAATTTTATACCGGAATTATATTTGAATAGAAAACATTCAGTAAATATTTATTTTGACGTTATTCGCAAATAAATAGAAGGCTGTGTGAAATGGGAGTTTTGGGGAAGATTTTCTTCTGATTTTCCCCGTTCCCTAGTAAAATAATAGTATATTAAAGTATAAGTGGATAAAAAGGGCTTTAAAACACGCGCGATTTTTCGAGCACGACGGCGCAGCCGGAGTGCTCGAAATAAAGCAAGTGTTTTTAAGACCAGTTATCCACGAATACTTTACGTTATTTTATTGGTGCACTTTGAAATCATATATCCCTGGTATTATTACTACAAAAATAGAAATAAGAACTAATAATGCAAGAAGGTTGAATTCGTGATGTGACATCAGAATACCTTTCGTTGTCATGGAAATGAGAAAAACATTCATTTGCAATTTGTTACCACAGATCAATATTTGTTGTCACCAGAGCTCAAAATGAATGATTCTAATATCGTTTTTTTTGAATAGTGAGGCAGAATCGCGGTTAATACCGCGAAATCCAGTGATATATATAAAAAGAATATGAAAAAGTTCATCAAATGGATGGAGGAGCACATATAAATGAACGAATTGTGAGTAATATTTTATCTGACGTTACAAGGTACACCTGTCAGATCAATAATCAAAAATGTTTCATTTAGACTTCACGTTTCTCGATTTGTTGATGTTGTCATGGTTACCTTTAAAAAACGCGCGTTTTTTAAAGTTCGATTTAAACACGCTGAGGCGTGCTTTAAATGGGTAAAAAGGGGCACCAATAAAAAAAATATATAATATCAGATAAACTATTATGTAAAATTAATTGATTTCATACAATTTTTTTACTGGGTTTCAGGGAAATGTTAATATTGACTGAAAATGAAAGTGGATACGTTCGTATTACGGGAGATATTTTTTGATTGTCCCCGTGCCCTAGTAAAATAAAATATATAATATCAGATAAATTTTTATATGAAATTGATTGTTTGTTTTCATACAATTTTCTTACTGGGTTTCAGGGAAATGTCAATATTGATTAAAAATGAAAGTAGATGTTCGTATTGCGGGATATAATTTTTTTCCCGTGCCCTAGTAAAATAATATTATAATATCAGATACATTATTATATAAAAATAATTGATTTATATAATTTTCTTACTAGGTTTCAGGGAAAGTCAATATTGACCTCACAAACAAAGGTGATATACAGCAAAAAATATATAACTATACCTATACATATATACTTAAATATTTTCCATATTCTTTTAGGTTTAATTTTAAGAAAAATTAATATTAGCGGTAATAATTAGTTTTTCAAATAATTCAGGAAATCGGGATACTTTATTCTAAATAGAATGTGCCAACAACATTCCGGTTGCCGGTTAAAAAAATATTTTGTAAAGTTAGCCATGGATTTGACATTCACTACTCCTGTCAATCAATATTTTATTTGTGGCATTGTAAGTTCCTTATAACATTGTTTTCGAAATATTAACGTTTGAAAAGTGACATTTTGGTCATTTCAAACCCAACCAAAAACACTTATGTTGCTTTCAATCAAGTTTGCATTGGAAAAATTCGTTGTCGCGGTAACATCTTGTTTACTGTCAAACTGCTAACTGTCAAACAGTCCATTGAGCGCCTAACTCCTTTTATGAAAAGTGTGATCATGGCTCGTAGTTTAGACGATAAATTTGGAGCAGTTTTTATATTTGGAGAAGCTGGAAGAAATTATCATCTACCAGTCCGTATGTTCAATGATAGATTTCCCGAGAATCCTATTTCGAGGTCATATTTGCGCAAACTTTTAAATGAGCTCCAAGCAACTGGTACGCTGAGAGATGCTCCAAGATCAGGAAGACCGCCTCTTTCAGAAAAAAAAAAGGAAATTGTTGCTGAAATGATAATCAATCCGACTCAGTCGACGTCTGCAATTGCTGAATCCTGTGGAGTAGGTTCAAAAAGTGTCCAAAGAGTCTTAGAAAAAGGAAAGTTTCATCCCTATAAATTGAAAATCCTGCATGCTCTCACGGAGGATGATCCAGACCGGATGGTTGAATTTTGTGAGTGGTTAACAAGAACAATTGAAGGAGAACGGGGCTTCCTAAAACGTGTATGTGTCGCAGACGAATACACGTTTTTTCTTAATGGAAAAGTCAACAAACAGAATGTACGTTACTGGAGCGATACTAAGGGCCGGTATTATAAATATGTTTTGAAGTTACCTTTAATTTTATCAGTCAAGTTAACTTGAGTTTCAAAATGTACCATTTTTTAAATAAAAAGAAGAAGAAGAAGGCAAAAAGGTAACCTACAATTTTTCTCTTGGCAAAACGATCCCGTTTTCATCATTTTCCATGAGAAAATTAACGTAACGTTCTGGTGCAGACTAATCTAGGATTGAGCGAGTTTTTAGACAGACGATGGGCTCTTGAAGAAGAATCCAGTCCCTTGTCCCTTCCCAAAATCCTCCTGTATCGTCTGTGGGCAAGATAAAAGTGAAAAAGAGAACTTTCAAAGAGAGTTGTGAGGAAAGAAAATAGAGTTAAGAGAAAAAAGAGAGATTATTCAACATACCGAAAATTATTCATACAGTATGGAAAAAGGGTGGCTATAAATGTATATCTAGGTGATGACCCATTGTTTACTTTTCGAAACATTAATGTTTATATGATTTTAGCCATTGTACACTTAAAACTTGTCGAATCTCTTGTGATTGTTGACATTCAATGAAATTCTGGTTTACCTGGTGAATATTCTGTTGACTATTGTGTGTGGCCAAGAAAAGAAGTGAAAAAGAAACTTCGAAGAGAGTTGAGAAAAAAAAAGAGACTTAAGAGAAAAAAGAGATATTATTCGACATACCGAAGAGTATTCATACAGTATGGAAAAAGACTATGTTTATCTAGGTGATAAGGACACATTTTCACACCGTCTTGTTTGTTTTTAATGAAATAAAAAAACTGTTTTTGTTAGTTTTATTTTTAATTCGAACATTCGACGATAACAATGCAATTTCCCCTGTGACGTTTCTAATAACACTGCTAGCAGTTGACTTGTGAATACCCCCAAAATCTCCAGCAACTACCAAAAATGAACCAGTTGCATAAAATCTGAGTGTAATCAACACTTGTGTTACTGGCGATAGAGGATGATTTCTAAAAATATTTATAATTCTACAATAATTAAAATAGGTACTAGAAATGCTGCCTATTATTTGGTCTTTGTAAATTTGCTTCAATGTGCCCCATTAACAAGCGTACAGACTCTCTTCATGGTCGAAATCGGTTTTTAAATTCTGTTTCGTTCCACAAGGTGAAATGGTCTAACCGATTCCTAAATATCCTTTGTCGCCGAGGGGCTTCAACAATATTCACAGCATCTTCTTCATCATCGGTTAAAAGTTCTTCAAAAATATGTGGATATCGTTTGCTAACATTTTGCGAAAACGAAAAATCAAAACAATAAAATTGAGGTTATATGACTCATATGCAATATTGACAGGAGCAGGAGAATTGTCGACGATCGAAAACCACCATTTTCTACAAAGTTAACTTTAACCGACACCCGTTCCACCCGATAAAGTTAACTGCTACATTTTGAAGTTAACTATAACATGTGACGTCATCCACAAGTTAACTTCTAGTTATCTGTCGAAATAGTTTTATAATACCCACCCTAATCCGCATATTTTTAGAGAGGGACATACCCAGTTTCCTAAAAAGGTGAATGTTTGGGTGGGGATTTCGGGCAATCGCGTTGTTGGACCGATTTTCATCAGAGGCAATCTTACAGGAGTTCTTTACAGAAATCGTTTAGAAACTGAAATTGAACCTCGAATAAGACAAATTTGAATGAACAATCAGGAAGAGTTTGAAAATCGTGAAATAAATATTCCAGCAGGATGGGGCACCTCCTCATTTCGATCGCATGGCTAGAGAGTTCCTCGATACAAACTTTCCTGGGCGATGGATAGGTCGCAGGGGAAGTACAGAATGGCCACCAAGATCTCCCGATCTCACACCTCTAGATTTTTTCCTTTGGGGATATCTGAAGTCAAAAATCTACGCCACTGAATGCCAAACAATAAAAGAGTTGGAACGCAGAATAATAGATACATGTGAAGAAATAGATGAACAGACTTTCATCAACGTGAGAGAAGCTATTTATAATAGGGCACTCTATTGTCAAGATTTAGGAGGGGGCCACACTGAAGAACACTTTATGAAATAATTGTTGAGGTTAAACAAAAGTGTTATTCAAAAATAAATTATAATTTTTTAGCTAACTAATTTGTTTTGATTGTGAATTTACAGAACACATTCGTAGACTTCGAGATTTTCCGGTAAGCGGTACTGTTATGAGCAGATTTCGAAAATGGAATAATATACCGGGTGTTCTATTTAAAAAAATTATTGAAGATGGCACTCAGCCGCCATTTTGAAACTTTTAGCTGTGATTTTTTCATGAAAAGTAGGTTTTTATATCCTATTCAAGCCCTCCAAATTTCGTTGCGATATACCAGGTGGTTCAAAAATTAGTAGGGGGGGAACGGACCTTAGACGAGCACTGTATATATATATATATAAATATATATACATATATATATATATATATATATATGTATATATATTTTATCTAGGCCCCAAAATATTTAATTCACTACCCACAGAAATGAGGGAATGCAAGAGTCTCAAGAAATTCAAATCAACAAAATTATATATCTCTGAAAACCAGCACATACCAAATATATTTCAGTAAAAAGAAAATATTGTGTCATATATTTCAGTAAAAAGAAAATATTGTGTGATTCCACTGATCCCTCTTCTCCTTCCAACTATAAGAAATTTTAAAAAACTTTGTAGGCTTAGGTTAGTTTTTATATATGTATATATATATGTGTGTATATATAGGTTAGTGATAATCAATTTGAAAATACCAGCTACATTGAAAACGGTTAGCTAGAATGATAGGAATGCACCACAAGCCTTCCAGGCTTAGGCATTCACTCCAGACTAGCTAACCATGCAACTTAATTTAAGAAAATTATTAATGATCCAATGTAATACTTACCTCATCACCTCACTGAATAAAGAATCTGAATCTGAAAAGAAAGAATCTGAATATATACTAGCTGACCCAACAGACGTTGTCCTGTCCAATGTCCGCGTAGAATTTCTTTTTTTCTATGTTTTCCTTTATGTTGTTCCATCTAGATTATGCTTTTGACTCCTTCCACTTCCTGTTGTCCCGTTATCCCATTTTCCCGTTATCCCCTTCCTATCCCGTTTTCCCGTTTTTTTCGTTATCTTGTTATCCCGTTTTCCTGCTATCCCATTTTTTCTTTATCCCGTTTTCCCCTTATCCCCTTATCCTGTCATCCCGTTATCCCGTTTTCCCGTTTTTTCGTTATCCCGTTATTCCCGTTATCTGTTATCCCGTTTTTTATTTATCCCGTTATTCCCTTATCCTGTCATCACGTTATCCCGTTTTCCCGTTTTTTCGTTATCCCGTTATTCCCGTTATCCCGTTTTCCCGTTCTTTCTATAAAATAAAAATAGGGGTTGATCGTAGAAAGGTGAAAATTAAGAGTAATATGACAAAATAAAAATCTTGCCAAAAAAATAGGGGTTGATCGTAGAAGGGTGAAAATTCAGGGTTGTATGTATTTTTGATCATAAAAAAATAAAAACAAAAAATGTTGTCTAAAAAATAAAAAATAAATTAAGGGGTGGACGACCCTTAACATTTTGGGGGATGAAATAGCTGATGACCGATTCTCAGACCTACCCGATATGCATACAAAATTTCATGAGAATCGGTCGAGCTATTTCGGAGGAGTTTAGCTACAAACACTGTGTGTGACACGAGAATTTTATATATTAGATAAAACTGCTTCTCTCTTTTGAATATTCTCTGAACCAAAAACGAAAGGTTTTCCAATAAATAATCGTATCTGAAAAATATAAGAATTATATTTAATGGATTGGCCGTCTCGTGAAATAAACAACAATGCGTGGTAGCATGTTCTAGAAAGAGAGTGGATAATATAGAAAAAGGCATTCATCAGAATAGTGGGAGATGAAAACGATGCCATTTTTTGTGATAGTCACAGAAAAAGTGTAATATGTGTGGTATACGACACTGTCACTTCTGCGTTTGTTCGTATTTTTTATGTTTCGCGGAGAAACAAATAAATGAAACAATGCAACGAACTCATTTAAGTTTATAACTGATACGTCAGTCAGAATCTCGCCCAACTTTTAATCTGCTTCTTCTCTGGCAGCACATCATATTTCACCTATATTTCGATGGAATAAGCTATAAACGAGTTTTGACGTCATTCATCAATCAGTGTCAGTAAAAGCTTTATTAGCACACACGCTGTGGTTAATGTCCATAGAAAACTCCGTCAACAACCATGTTGATGGAATAATTATAGGAAGTTAATATTCGAGTTCTGAAATAACTTTTTCTAGTAATTTTTGAAATAAATATTCAACATACTACTTTAGTATTCTTTGGTGCTTTCTTCTATACGGAGAGGTAATACCCAGCTCAACTATTATTAGTTTTGTCACAGTTAGTGTAAATAAGTAATATTAAATTTTCCTCCATTTTATCTACAAATCTTTCTGAAGATGAGTCTTTGGAGTCTCTATAAACTCTCATTATACAGGGTGTCCCTGGACTTCCTCTTTTCCTCTCGAAAATGTATAGATGGGGTCAAAATATCACCAGTACTTCATATAACTTTTGTTCCTAAAAGCCTTCGTTACCAAGTTACGGGCCCTCAAAGTTACAAAATGAAAAATGTTTTTCTTTGATAACTTTCAAAGTGAATATTCTAAACCATCTAAAAATTGGTGATTGACTGAACGAATAAATTCCTTCGATGAGCTTTCATGCAGAAGTCAGTTGTTTTGCTACAAAGTCAGGAACGGACTACCCCCGATGGTCCACACCCCAACATTTTTAGATGACTGAGATTTGTCAATATGTTTTAACAAAACAAGGTTACCTGGACAATTTCCTGAATAAAATTACTCGTGTGGAAAATCGATCGGAGCAACGATTTTTGATAAAAATGCATTTTTGTTGGACGACATCCAACCTGAGATGTCTACCATTATTCGAAAAGATTAATTTGTAATGAAAATAGAAATGATAGGTGCAATGTTCATAACGAATTTTTATTATGCAAACACGTTTACCTTACAAAACTCATGGTGTAAATAATCAATCGCAAGCTTCAAGAGCAAACAGAAATCCGCTACAAAAACTGCTCGATATGAGCCCCGTCTCTCTCAATACATTTTTTTAGTCGGCGCAAACACCCTCTCTGCACTTGAAATAGCATGCCAGGGTCGATTCGTATGGCTTCACAATGTAATTCTATTCAACAACGCATCTCTGGTGTGAATAGGTGAAGCATAAACGAGGCTTTTTAGATGCCCACACAGAAAGAAATCCAATGGATTTAAATCCGGAGACCGCGGTGGCCATGAATATGGCCCACCTCTACCAATCCACTATTGGGGAAAATCTAGTTCAGGTGGTCCCGCACAATCAAACTGAAATGAGGAGGAGCGCCATCATGCATAAACCACATATCTCTTCGGGTTTGCAATGGAACATGTTCCAAAAGTCCATCCAAATCGTTCTGAATGAACTCCAAATAACGTTCTCCATTCAATCGGTCATGTAGAAAGAACGAATGGTCCTATGAGATGGTTTCCTATGATACCAACCCAAACATTCACGTTTGGGTTGAATTTCCGTTGGTGTTTGGTTTGCAATAATGAGATTCAGATAACACAACACGAAATGTGCTTATTCCACGCGTACTTACAAAATATGGACTGAATTCGATATTTCATAGTGGAGTAGCTTGTTAGTTCAAAAACACCACGAATCTACATAACTTGATATTTCATTTGAAAAAATATCTACATTGTGAATGAAACTTTCAACTAGGTACTTTTTGTTTACGACTTTATTTTAGCATATTTTGTATTATCCTTGTTATAAATGTTGTTGAATTAACGTTAGCATTAATATTTCTACTGTGAAAATTTTTCATTTCAAATAATGGTGGACGATCGGGTTTGATGTCGTCGAGTAAAACTGCATTTTTATTAAGAATCGTTGCTCCGATCGACTTTCTACACGAGTACTTTTATTCAGAAAATTGTCTACGTAACCTCATTTTGTTGAAAACTATCGAAAAATTATCTGTCATTTCAAAGTTTTGGGGTGTGGACCATCGGGGTTAGTCCGTTCCTGACTTTGTAGCAAAACTACTGACTCCTGCATGAAAGCTCATCGAAGGAATTCATTTGTTTAGTTAATCACCAAAATTTAGATGATTTTGAATATTCACTTTGAAAGTTACCATAGAAAAACTTTTTTCATTTTGTAACTTTGAGGGCCCGTAACTTGGTAACGAAGACTTTCAGGAACAAAAGTTATATGAAGTACTGATGATATCTTGACCCCATCTATACATTCCCGAGAGGAAAAGAGGAAATCCAGGGACACCCTGTATATCACAGGTATACATACAGGCAGGACCACATATAACTCACCACAACTATCAAAAAATCATTTAATACATAGTTTTTTTAAGTAAACTGAACTGAAGTCGACAGATTGGTAATTATTAAGAAATTACCTTATTTATTTATTATTGAATATAATGTTCGAAAACCCTAAATAAAATCGAAACACATTACACGATTATCGAAATATCAAATTATTAAGTTTTTTCCTACTACCAAACACGAAACGGTTCCGTGTGTTTTGTAAGAATCAAATGTAAGGTGCTTGCAGCTTCGTGACAAATTTTCTAAAATATCCAGCAACAAAAAGCGGACTAGCATTTACATATCTGCTGGCCATTTTTTTATTTTTGCATGAACGTAGAAAAAATATTGTATGCAACCCGTGCAAAAAGTGTTTATTTCACTCGAAGTGTTGCAATAAACACTTACTTTTTGCACTTGTTGCATAAATAACAATTTTGTTACTGCAAGTTTCCACTGCAGTAACAATCCTATCACAAATAATACGAAAATTTAACGTCTGCAACAGAGATGTCCCGACAAGCTTCAAAATAAAACCAATGCGAATGTCTCATTCAATTGAATGTTCAATTGCAGAGCGGTATATGTGCAGTCCTGTTGTAGGAGATTAGCATTGGAAAACCACTCCATGTAATGCCCTGTTCAAAGCCTAATTTCGCGAAATAAGGGGATTTCATTACGAAATAAAATATTGAACCAGCATCGATGATGAGTTTTGTGGCAGCGGCCCAACAAAGCTCTTGTGGGGGAAAAATATAGCTTTCAATAAACGAAATTTATTCTGAATTGATGTAATAACCGGCAGATAGAGACGTATTCACCCATTCAAATGTTCCATGTGAGTGGATTAAATTTTGAAACAATATGCAGTTAACAGAACGCAGTAACAAAAGTGGTTGTTTTTTTTTACGATGATGTTTGTGGAATGGTATTTTTATTGCCATCACGCTGGACTGGACTGCATAAACAAAAAATTGTTGCAAACTTGGTGATTGGGAAAAATAGTATGCAGTTATTCACCCAGTGGGAAGATGTGAAGTAATTTGGAGGAAATTTTTCATATTATTGAAGAATGAAAAAACGTGTATATTCATTTTCTGTGAGCAACATGTAGAGATAAATTACTTTTTCTTCAATCGGAGTTTTTATTACTCTTGCGTACTCTCTTCAGTATCCAGAGTAGGCATATTGTGGAGCGTGTACAGACAATTTTTTTTTGTATACACTCCTCAAAACGGTAACTTCAGGAATAAAAAAATCCGTAAAAGGCTACTTTTACGGACTTGTCCGTAAAGCATCGTCATGGCAACACTTTACCAATTGAATTTTATTCATTCATAAAACATAACTGAACATTAACGGGTGTTTATAAATACTATAAAAACTGTGAACCGATAACATTTTGCTGCAGAAAAGCTAGGAATTTTGATTTTTCCAGAATAAAATTGTCAATGGTTATTGTTGTGGTAGGTACAAACATGATGACTTTTACACTTTTTTTCGTCATATTATCGTCATTTATTATACTTGAATCCAGATCCTAACTAGGCAACGAATACTTTCATTGAAACACTTCAAAGATACATAGACGACTGTACATATACAAAGACATTTAAAAGGAAAAATACGAAGATCGCTCCTTGGATGACAAATGCTTTACTTAACTCAACTACCGCAAAAAATGAAATGGCTCAACTTCTGAGAAGGAACCCAAATGATAACGAACTGAAACTCCGCTACAAAAAATATAGAAACAAATTGTCGGCTCTTATTGAAAAAACTAAAATCGAAAAACAAAATCGAACTCAACAAATCTAACACAAAAGTTTTATGGAATGTACTTCAAGAAGTTAGTAACACTAAAAATCGAAAATCTCTATTGAAAATATTGAAAATGAACAAAGAGAGATATTAACAAATCCAAAGGACATCGCAAACGAATTCAATAAATCATTCAATAACACCGGGAAAAAACTAACTACAAAATCAATAGACCATCCCTCCCAAACTCAATTACACTCTTACCCACAAACACACATGAAGTAAAAAGCCTTATTCATGAGTTGAAAAACCACAAAGCCGTGGGATCGGATGAAATTAAATCGGAAACGCTGAAAGTTATCGCGTCATTTATAGCTGAACCACTAACTTACATCTTCAACAAATGCATAGAAACTGGTACCTGGCCTAGAGCATTCAAATGTTCAGTTATCATCCCAATATATAAAAAAGGTAACAAAGAACTGACAGAAAATTATAGACCTATTTCATTAATCCCCCACTTATCAAAAATACTTGAGAAGCTTCTAAAAAACAGACTACACAATTTTATAAATGAATATAACATACTTTCCGAAAGACAATATGGTTTTCGAGAAAAAACGTCCACTCAAGATGCTATTCTGACCCTTACCGAAAAAATTTATAATTCGTTAAACAACAACAAACCCTGTCTATGTGTATTCATTGATTTATCGAAAGCATTCGATACTGTTAGCCACGAGTCACTCTTTCAGTCACTGGAGGACATCGGTATCAGAAACACTTGCTTAGATTCATTCAAAAGTTATGTAACGAGTAGATATCAGACAGTCCGAATAAATAATGTCGACAGTGAATCGTTAATCGCAAAATGTGGAGTGTCTCAAGGTACAGTTCTCGGACCCTTACTTTTCAACATCTACCTGAATGGATTGTTCTCCACAAAAAGCAAGACGATACCGCAATTTTCTACGGAGCAGATACCTGGTCAGAAGTAAAGGAGTAGATACAGACTTCATTATCATTAAAAATGGCTTAAAAGCAGGTTGCTGACAATAAATTTTCAAAAAACCAACTTTCTACCTTTCACTTGTAATAAAACAAATCTTCCTCACTTTACTCAGCTCAATATCCTCCATGGTAAAAACAATATCACAATTACAGCTGAAAGTAACATAAAATACTTAGGAGTCGTAATAGACTGGCACATTAAGTGGAACATACACATCAACTACGTTACCAAAAAACTACAATATATCCTTTATAGATTAAGATACATGAAAAAAATCCTTCCTACACATCATCTGCTCACACTATATCATGCACTCGTTGAAAGACATTTTCGATACGGTTTATTAGCATGGGGAGGTGCACTAAAATCCCACATGTGACCCCTTGAAGTTCTACAACGACGATTCCTGAAAATTATTCTAAGTAAAAACTCAAGATATCCAAGTGATTTACTCTTTCAAGAATCAGAGGTACTCGACCTTAAACAACTCTATTACTACAATGTCAACATAAAGTACTATACAACAAAACACTCGTCAAACTTACCAACACACACCTATAACACTAGACAAAGGAATAACTACAAAATACCGCAAATAACAAAGTCACTGCTGGAAACTAGCTTTTTTTACAACGCTCCAAAAATGTTCAATTCTTCACCTGAAACAATTCGTACTATACCCCACTCATTACAATTCAAAAAACAGCTGAAAATATTCATGAAGAGATTCCCACTTCCGTACATGCTAAATATGAATACCCTTAAACAAATATTGGTATTTTATTACATTTTATATATATTTAATCTTGTATACTCTTACCCATATCAAAATTCTTGTAATAACCGATTAACATTCCATTTTACTTATAATTGTAGTAAATGTCCTAAAATATTTTATAAAGTGTCCTAAAATAGTAAATAAATATTATTTTTATAACATTATATTTTATGAAAATACTGTAGTTCATTCACATTGTTTTTTTATAACATTATTGTATTCACTTCATTCAAATAGATTATATGCTTAGTTTCTACTGTATTTAGGCCAAATTGAATCTAAAATTCCTTGTGTCGATGATTCAAATTCTATACATATAATATATAGTGCTTTTATTTATATTGAATTCAAATAGTCTATAACTAATTTTATTGCATATGACTCCAATGTATATGATTCGACTGTATTTTTTCTGCGAAACAAGTGTAAAAATACTTATCGCCAACCTACTTTATTCATTCTAAATAGTATCCTCGTAAACCCATCTTTTTTGAATAAAGTTATATTATTATTATATAGCATTCACGATTCGAATTTCAAACTAGGGGAAAACAGGATTTTGCTGACTACTGAATACATTTACAATTTTCTTTTAAATTTGGAGTATATTTCTGAATGGTTGTCATATTCACTTAGTATATATTGTTGGATCCTGGAAAAAATGACTGAAAACACAATTAGAGAACATAACAACAAACGCAAATGTTATTGATCAGTTGAAATATTTGAATCGTCGGTAATAATAATAATATTATAATAATTTATTTATTCATCAAAATGAAATGTTTAACAATAACATGAATATTATGTGTATTCATGTTCACCAAACAGGGAATAAATACAGGGTTGACCACAAAAGGAGATCCTTGGATGTGGATTTTCCGGATATTCCTAATTTAATTAATAATACTTAAAAAAAACATGGGACATGGGTTTCCGATAATAGCATATAAAATATAATTATAAACATGAGTTTCTTCGATACATAATGAGACATACACAGGCACACTCTTTTTTTTTATACATAATAAATATTTTTGATATCAACTAACTGACAGATCAGCAGGTGAGGCATGGTAAGTATTCATTTCTTTAGTTTTTTTCTGAACATTTTCAGTGAGTTCAGTTGCCTTAGTTCCATGGTCTTAAGTAGTAGTAGCTTCGTTGAATGAGATCTTTTTTATATTTTTGTTGTCTAGTGACCGTAGTGAGAAAAAACAGTTGCCTTATATCGAGTATTTGAGTTTCCTTGTATAATTTTTCCGTTGGGTAAGTATGTGGTTTGCAATGTATAATTTTCAAGAATCTTTTTTGGATTTTTTCTAGATTTATTATATATTTATTGACGGCTGCTCCCCAGGCTACTATTGCATAATTTAGGTGGCTTTCTACAAGTGCGTAATATAACACCTTTAAGTGGTCCGATGTGAGGATATTGGATAAATATTTGGATCTATATAGAACTGAGCGAAGTTTTTTAATTAGGTGGTTTATGTGTACATCCCACTTCAAATGGTTATCTACGAATACACCTAAGTATTTAGTGTTTTCTACGCGTGAGATAGAGATGTCTTGATTATTAATGTTGATGCTTAATGAGTTATAATTTGGTAGGTATTTTGTATACGATATGAATGGGAAAAAGTGAGTTTTTTCAAAGTTAACTGTTAAAAGACGGTTTCTGAACCAGTCAAATACTTTACTTAGATCACTTTCAGCTTTATCTCTTAGTGAATACCAATCATCATCATTCAGGAGAATTGCAGTATCGTCAGCAAAACTCACTACGTCTCCATGAAATGATAATTTGAATAAATCATATATGTAGACACTAATAAAAAATCTGATTCGATATTTCACACATTTGCGTATTGAAAGCAGAAATAAAATCATAGTTTCTACATGAAACATTATTTGGAAATCTATGAGAACAATTTTTTCGGCATTCAGACAGGAAAATGACAACTTTAAACTGAAAAATAAAAATGTGGATCGGCCAGGAATCGAACCTGGGACCTTTCGATTTCTAGTCGAACGCTCTACCGTGTGAGCTACCAGTCCATGTTAGAAACCGGCGATTCACATCTTTAAATTCAGTTCCATGTTGGTGACGAAGATGATGATGGGGGTTATTGTGATGAATGCAAACATTATCGTATACAATCTAATTAAATTCAATTGTTTATTCCTGGTGTCAATCCTATTTTGGATCTTCGACCAACTTCAAAACTCGAAATTCTCAGGTGTGTATAACTAGAGCCAAGTAATATATAATATATAGTGGAAATTAGTAGACTAGAAATCGAAAGGTCCCAGGTTCGATTCCTGGCCGATCCACATTTTTATTTTCCAGTTTTAAGTTGTCATTTTCCTGACTGAATGCCGAAAAAAATTGTTCTCATAGATAATAATTACAGACGTTAATTTCCACTATATATTATTTGGAAAGCTTGTACAAAAAAATATTGTATGCAACACGTACACAAATTGCTTTCGCGGACTCATCTTCAGCGTCTCGTCCGTAAAAAATTGCATATTTACTGTAAATTATCATTTCAATCAGTGTTATTTTATGAATGATCCATCGAAATATCTGGTAAAATATGACAAAAAACATAAAAGTATTCAGGAAACACTACAAACGAAATTAATAATTCCTATCGGGACCACAGCTGAGTTCACTGATACTTCAAACGATTGTAATTATCGCAATGCTTTAGTCGAAAGCAGTTTGAAATATCGACTACGTTTGTTTTCATGTGGAACCATTCTGAATCGGTCAATTTTCCGCCGAGACTACTTCAGCACTTTCCAGTTTTTCAATCAAGAAATGTTGCGACATTTCTGCTTTGATGTCTGGCGTACGCTTATTTGACGTCTCGTAAGTAAACATAAGCTTCCGTTTCAAAGTAAGATATTATTAAATACGCGACGAATCTTATACATTGAAATAAATAACGCTGTTGCACGCATGAAATGTTTCGATTGCGAATAATGACCCAAATATCAGTTGAAAGGCGAAAGCTTTTTATTTATTTTTTCTACGACAAATGCACTAATGCCATGAAAATACAAATTTTTTATAACTAATGTCGTTTTTATGGTGCGAACAGAAATCTAAGAAGGTCGTAAATCAATATTAGCCGACGACCCTGGTTATTACCTATTGTTCGAAATATAGGTAAGCAATAAAAGTGTGTGTCTCTTAAAATATTCCCAGGTCCGGATCAAAATATCTCATAAAATAATTTGGCATTTTAATAATAGTAGGCTCTTCATTATTTTTGGCTTTTGTTGAAAGTTTTGTATTTAAATTTATTTTATAATAAAGAATCTCGTAAGGTTGGTTTAGAACCCTTGGTAAGGATATGTTCAGATGTGTGTAAATGATAAAATGTACTTACCTGGCCACCAGACTTTCATTACTAATGGGCTATTAACGAGATTATAGCGATAATGGTCTATCTACAGTTACAAAATAAATTACCTACCAGATTTGGAAAAGAAGACTGTTTTGAGAACTGACCGCTATCCAATTTCAGAAATAAAAGGGGGAAAGTTAAACAACATTTAGTCATTACCTACCTAATATTCCGTTATGTCAGTTGTGTCTATTTTAAAGTGTCTATTCGATTTTTGTGTCGTGAAAAATGTGGCGTCTATGGGCTCATCCTGAAGCTAGTACTTCAACTGGTGGTCGTAGTACCACTAGTCGACAAATGAGAAACAAATTATATTAAATGTTTATACTTCCCTTCTGGAACGTGGAATGTCCAAGGATCAAGCTGTGCAAGAAAGTGCTTCTTTAACAAAAGCACCGTATTCCCAGTGTTTAAAATAGTAAGTTACCCTATTTCAAAAAGAAAGAAACGAAAAGACTCTCGGTTCAAGGAAACTAGATGGCTGTGATGTAGATATAATTCGAAGAACAATATATGCCTTGTATACCGAGCAAATTGTGCCTCATTAGATATTTTAATGCAAGGGCTTAAAAAGAATGAAACTGGTATCCAGTGTTGCAAAGAGACTTTAAGGAAGTATCTTTTACAAAACGGATTTAAATTTGAAAAACCTCACTGGTAGCAGAAACATCTTAATGAAATCTGTGCGCCTTAAGAAATGGAGATTTGAATATTTATTGGCAATAAACGAATTTAGAGAATGTGGTGGAACAGTAGTGTATTTGGATGAAACTTGGTTCGATACACACGATATTCCAAACAAAAGTTGGGTAGACTCATCTGACTTGTGCCAAACTAATGCGCCGTCTAATAAAGGAAAACGCATCTAGTCGATTATCATGATGATTCTACAGCAGAATTATTCGAAGACTGGTTCCAAAATAAACTCATACCAAATATTCCACCCAACAGTATTATCGTCATGGCCGAAGACTAGATAAAGCACCATATTCAAATGACACCAAAGCCACTATACAAGAATATATGTTAAATAATGATATGTACTATGAGGAAAAGTACACAAAAAAACAGTTACTAGAAGTTTCACACAGTTATTCGATAAAAAATAAAAAAAAATTTGATTCATTGGCTGAAAGCTTGGACATACGGTGCTCAGACTCCTCCTTATCACTGTATGTTTAACCCAATTGAACATATATGGCATCACCTTAAGTCAGCAGTTCGAAGAAATAATACTTCTCCACCCTTAAGTTCAACTGTGATAGCTCTTATCCAAACAGAAACTGCAAACATTCCTGATAGCAGCTGGGCCAAGTGTGTTTCCCATATTAAAAACGTGGAAAAGTCATAAATGGATATAGAAAAAATTCCCAAAGAAAAGTTTTTTTGATTGGATTTGGATGACGACAGTGGAAGTAAAACTGATCTTCGTGAGTAATTTTGTTTATAAATACCTTTTATCGAGAAACTGAACTTTATATAAAGTATAAAGTTTGACATTTCACATTAATTAGGTATATCATATATTATTATATAATATAATATTTATATATATATATATATATATATATATATATATATATATATATTTATATATATATATATATATATATATTATTATCATATATTATATATAAATAAACAATTCTCAATTATATTCAAGGGATTTGTCTTATAAATTATCTTAATCCAATATCATTATATCTACCTATAAAATAAAATTTCATGGCTAGGGCAGGTACAACTCTGCACAGAGTCCACCGCCTGCTGATAACTCAAGTGGTTGGTGATTTACGACCTTCTTGGATTTCAGTTCGCAACTTTAACAAGCTTTTATTCACATTTAGTTGTCCCGATGTGTGTAATCAAATCATACAAATTAAATTTGATGCACTTTTACTTGCCGAATAACGTGAAATTTGACAGGTGTTCATAGTTTCCGTGACAATGCATTATTTGTCAAAATTCATGAAATCCAAAAGGCGGCTCCAAGATAGCCGACGATCTCTGTGATTATAGTCCGATTTGATTCAAAATTGGTATGTGGGGGTTTTCGAGGTCGAAGATTATGAATGTCGGGTCAGAATTCATAAAATAAAAGGCGGCTCCCAAATTGAAATGTGGGGTTTTCGGGTTGAAATTATGAAATTTTCTGTCAAAATTCATAAAATCAAAATGGCGGCTCCAAGATGGCGGACGATCCTGTGGTCTCATTCTATTAAATTGGTAGTGAAGGTTTTGGGGTCGAGATTATGAATTTATTGTCAGAATTCATAAATTCAAGATGGCGGCTCCAAGATGTGGACAAGTTTTGTGATAATGGACCTTTTCTATTCAAAATTGGGGGGTTTTTGGGTCGGAGATTATGAATTGACTCGAAGATTATTGATTTTTTGTCAGAATTCATAAATTGAAGATGGCAGCTCCAGAATGGCAAGCGAGTTAATCTTTAGATGGTCTCCTCATTGAAGAAAGAGGCCTCATAATGACGATACTTCAACAAAAATTCATAAATTAAGGAGTACTTACTAAAAAGCACTAAATAAAATAATGAAAAAAAACCTTTTTGAAGACAAGCTTTTATTCAAATGCGCAAAAAAGTCAAAAATAATTGCTTTGGATGTGTGCAGTAAGTTATTCCGTTTGTTTTATACTTTTCAGCGCATTTGAATAAAAGCTTGTCTTCAAAATGGTTTTTTATTAATCATTTTTTCCATCGATAAAAGAACGACTGAATGTATTTTTCGCGAAAAACTGCAGATATTTCTGGAGTACCACAAGGGTTCAATCTTGGGCCACTATTATGCGTTGTTTTCATAAATGATTTTCCGCTAGAAGGTCGAGCCTCAAAAAAAAACATACAGTTAGGGATCATGTAGCACTAAAAAACATATGATAAATGTTTATTTCTATATCTTGTTTTGGCGGCATCACTAACGGTGTTGTGAAATACTTTCAAAATTCTATTCAGCATTCAGTTGTTTTTACGAACAGTATGAAGTAAGAGATTAAGAGATGCATAGAGGATATTTTTCAAGGATTTCTCAAGAAATGATATCCACTACTGATTAATTCGTTTGCTTTCACAAAATATAAATATTACACCAGAATAACTGAACATTCCTTCGGTTATTAATTCAGTATTGTTCAGGTTAACTAAATAGCAGAAGTTAACTTATTAAAGCAACGTAATTCCTTTGCATCGCCGCGATATGAAACGTTTAACCATAAATTGAAACGGGGAAATCTTAATTGATCCCACGCAAGAATTAATTAGGAACTTAGGTGAAGTAGGATTCAACAAGGGTGAATATTGCTGACGAAGGTACGGGAAACAAGTGAGAATAACATCGGGATGTTTTTATTCAACGACTGATGAGTTCGCTTTCAATATTTTGATCTTCAGCGAAACAAATTCAACAAAGGGGTATTATTTAATTGTTGTTAATAAATATAGATTGCGAAGTAAAAATATATTCATTGTCGTAGGCGAATCTGCCTTCAGGCTATAGTACACGGAAAATATTTTTATTTGCAATTTCCCAAAATTTTTGTGCACTATAGCCTAAAGGCAGATTCGCCTACGATAATAAATTAGTATATTGTACAACGAGCACGGAATGACATACATTTCCTACGAGTATGAAAGTTTGCAGCACGAGCTGCAAGCGAGTGCTGCAAATCATACGAGTAGGAAATGGTCATTCCGTGCGAGTTTCACACTATACTTTTTCTACGACTGTTATAATATACAGTGTAAGTAAAAAACAACAAACATGAGAAATGTACTTTTATTAATTAATTGAAAAAAATAACGTACTAGGTAAATGTGTTAAGCACCTACTACAATAATCGCTGAAAAATATCTTCTCATTTGTTATCAACAATATTCAATGTTACAAAAGGGGAACATTCTCAATTAAATATTGATAGAAAGATTTTTCTGTGAATTGAAAAATCCACGATTAAATTGAAGTTATTTTTTGTGAATGTCTAACAGAAAACAACTACTTCCCCGGCTAAAGCCACGCTGGACATTGAACTACATCTGATAGAGGTTATCTTGACGATGGAAGATAGTGACTAAAGTTTATCTTTCAGTCGCAGATGATTCCACATCTGATTTTATGAACATCCTGTTTATAATTTCAACAAATCAATTCAATGTTACATTGGTGCAATTATTAAAAACAAATTTTGGGGAAATAGAATCCGTTTTTTTAAGGGAAAAGTTGACATTATTAATATTTTCTGTAACTGATGTCGATGGAAGGTCTGACAACTAATATTTTAACCTCAAGGTTACGACAACAATTTACTACTCAATAGATTTTCATGTTTATCACTAGAAAATCGTAGATCATACTGTGCTTGCTTATTCCTCTACAAATTAATAAATAATCTAACAGACTGCCCTGATTTATTGGCACAAATCAACTTTCAAGTCCCTCGTAGCAATTGTAGATACAAAACTTCCTTTCACACACCTAAACCTAACACCAACATACTTTTAAAATCACCGATGTATGCAATAAGTAAAATTGCTAATGAAATCTGTTCTGGAATCGATATTCTTAATGAACCTATAGGTTCTTTCAAATACAAAGTTAAACAAAAACTGTATTTAAAACAATCAACCTGTTCTTAATACTACATTTGCATCCCTCTGTATTACCTGTATTTATATGAATATGTATTCTCCAACTGTAACTTCCGAACTATCTTGTATTTATATTTATACTAATTATCCTGTATTTGCTTTCCTCAACTTGTAATATTAATATAATCTGTCTTGTAATTGGGATTTATCCTGTTTAGACAATAAATGTATTTTTTTAATTATTGGCTATGTTATTTCGACTAGTCACTCTTCGATGTAACCCTCAGCTACTGTTGTAGAGCGCCAGCCACCATGCCGTTTTAATGTCGTTAGGTCTTCGCCACTATCTATCAATATTGTAGCTGAAGATCGGCGGAAACAGTGGCCGGTGGATAACTCAGGATTCGGAAGTTTTAAGTATGTAGCAATTTGTTTTCCCATATTTCCTATTTTATTTATTCCAATTTTTTGGACAGTGCATTTTCCTTTCTGATAATTTAGAAAAAAATAAGCATCGTTGACATTACTTGGTCGCAGATTCCAATATTTTTGCACAATGTTAGCATATTCTCCCGTTACAGTAAATTTTCGAGAAGTTTTTGTGTTTTAGTGTTCGGAATGTGGACCAAAACTGCGGCACCTAAATCTTCAAAATCGTGAATTTTCATTTTGTATATCTCATCTCTCCTACAAGCACCCATAATTCCCATGATAAGTACAACCTGTAATAAAAAAATATAAACAAATTATAATTAATTAACTGATTGTTGTGGAACTTACTTTTGCTACAAGGTATTCGTTGTCTGGGGCTTCTTTGATAAACGTATCAATCTCCTTCGTTGTGAAAACTTTAGATTTTTTTGCTTTTTTTTTTCTTTTTTTTGTGGCATTCGGACTTGGTCTATACAGCCACTTTTTGATATTTAGAATATTTCTGATATCAATTTGAAACTTTAGTGTGCCCATAAAGTGGAAGATTTAAATTTATTTGATATATTTCCAAAGTAAGCCAGTTTTCTGTTCTTTGCACCAGTCCATGAATAGGGTATACGAAACTGTGTATTTTTCTTTAGATTTTTCAGGCACTAAATTTAATGAAGCGTTATTTGCTGCCTCCATAACACTTGGCGGTGTTAAACTTCTTTCACTGTCACTACTTTCCATGCTGAACTAATTTCGAAATACCTTTATAATATCGTTCTGTCAAAGAAATTTCGAATTGTCACTTGTTTGTGATTATATTGTCTGTATGGTTACGGCAATGTTACCTGGTTACGGCGTCTTTTGTTTTATTTACTCCACGCCTCTTTTGTCGTGACGAAGATTGCGAAAATTCACCCGTGCGTTTTTCAGACATTGTGCACTAGTTGCCCAGCGTGCACTAGTAGCCCAGCAACTAGTACATAATGAAAAGGGAGTATTACAATGTACTACGTTTAGAAATCATCATTGAACATACAATGAAGGTATTTTGTGACAGTCGTAGAAAAATATATTTTTCTACGGCTATAATACAAAACTGCATTTTTAAAACTGTTTTTGATTAAACAATGAAGTACATTGTATGTTTTCAATTTCATTTCCTCATCAGACACACAATGAAGTCATTGTGTTATTGTTGGTCATTAAATCACGTCTCCCATGGAAAGCAAGGAGAACTTAAGACATCTGTCAATTCAGTTTCATCAAAACTTGTCAAAGTTTAAAGGTATGATGAGCAGTGAAATTGACGAACTACCTCCTCCGGACATAATTGCAGCCGCAAATTAGGCATGTATAAACTTGATTCCGGAAGTATCGAAAGAGAAATATGGAAAAGCCCACAAATCCTTCACATATTGGCAAAAGGGAAAGGTCACCGCGTCAACTTCAGAAAATGTATTACTTGCATACTTTGATCAATTGAAGTTCAAGTTTCTGTTGTAAATTAATTTCGCTATTTTATGTTAAAGCCGTAGAAAAAGTATAGTGTATAACTCACACGGAATGTTCATTTCCCACTCGTATGACTATTATTGTCGTAGGCGAATCTGCCTTTAGGCTATTGTACACAAAATAGTTATTTGTATGCCAAGGCCGCGAAATACCTTTTTAGCGTACCGAAAGAAAATTCATTGCCGAGACCGCTTACGGTCGGGGCAGGATAATCTTGAGGTCGATACAAAGTTTCTCGGCTATGGCATACACAGTATTTTTCGTGCAATCGTCAAAATTATTGAACTGGAAAATTGCAAATAAATATATTATTGCTTTAAAATCAACAGCAGTTCAATTTAATTAACATAGTCTCAGCGTTCCTATGGACATGATATGGAATATAGTCAGAGGAAAACTAGGAAATTCAAGATCTACATCAAACATTCAAATAAAAGTAGAAATTGAAATATATGAAAACAAGAATGTCATTGCAAATGCTCTCGGTGCCTTTTTCTCAAACAATGCCAAAAATTCCATAGAGCAACACTTCGGCTCGAAAGTATTCAACGATTAAACTTCAATGTATGAAACTAACACATTCTATTTTTCCCTGTTTTGAGCTGTGATCTCATATATGCAATAGGTTCACTGGACAACTCTAACTCAGTTGGAATAGACTGTATATCCACCAAAATTATTAAGAGTATGTCTGTGTACATCGCTGAACCTTTAGCTTTTATTATAAATCAATCAATGGAGTCAGGAGAATCTCCAAATTACCTAAAAACAGGTTTGGTGACCCCTATTTTCAAAACGGGTGATACATCTATCATGAGCAATTTCCGACCAATAACAGTACCGACTGTGATAGGTGAAGTTATTGAAAAATGTGTCTATAACAAAATGTATGCATTCTTAACCAGATTTGAAATTCTATCAAAGTACCAACATGGTTTTTGTCCAGAAAAGTCGATTGAAAGTCTTCCTACAACTTTTTTGAATATATTTACGATTCTATAGATAAAGGAAAATATGTTGGAGCACTCTTTTTCGATCTATCAAAAGCATTCGATACCATTGACCCAAACATTATCGTAACCAAACTCTACTCTTCAGGATTTCGTGGTAACTTTCTGTCGTGGTTAGTCTCATACATGTGCCTTAGAAAAATATGTCAAAATTGAAGAGTATAGGTCTGATTTCTATTCTATGGACCTGGGAGTTCCTCAGGGTTCCATCTAGGTCCACTGATTTTTTTATTATTTATAAACGATCTACCACTTCATATAAGAACACAATGTACAGTTCTCTATGCTGATGATTCAACTTTGGCTGCTGATGCTGACAGTCCCGAGGAACTCCAAGGTGAATTGAATATATTGTCAAAGGAATTAACAACCTGGTGTGAAAAATATTATTTAATGTGAACTCAGACAAAACGGTGTGGATGCAGTTCTATCGCAGATCAAAAATTGTAACAAATTTTCAAGTAATGGATGATGTAATTAATCTCTCTGAAAATACTAAATTCCTCGGAACTTTCGTAGATAGTGATATGAGATGGGAAGCAAATATAAATGCTGTTTGTAAAAAGTTGAATAGTGGTTATTATGCCATTCTGCAACTGAAAACTATTTTTGATATAACTCAACTGATCAATATTTATTATGCCATAATCTACTCCCACATCTCCTGTAATATCAACATCTGGGGCAACTCCAACAGAATATTTATTCTACAGAAAAGAGTCATCAGACTCATTTTCAATATAAAGATTAGAGATTCCTGTAGAGAATATTTTAAAAAGATTCAATATCTTAACATATCCATTCAAATATATTATTTCTGAAACACTGAACATCATAACTATTCCACTAGAAACGGAGATCTCATCAGGATCCCGACTCATAACACATCATTCTTTTAGAACAATCCGTCATATACAGGAAATACATTTTCCAACCATCTACCAACTGATCTAAGGAAAATTCAAAACAAAACTATGTTCAAATCAAAATTGAAGAAATATCTACAAGAAAACTGTTTCTACAGCATTTCTGAATTTTTGAACTCGAGTCTGTGTATATATGACATTTATATTTTACATTTGATTTGTTTTGAATTCGAAATAAAATGTTAGGTCTATCTGTGTATATGTGACATTTATATTTTGTATTTTGATTATTTGTCTACCTTTTTGTGTTCATGACGTATCCTTTATCATGTATTTGATCTTAAAGGATTCAATAAATTATTATTATTATTATTATACAAAATATTTTGACAGTTCTTGACAAAACGCAAATATGTCTGATACTGATAATGATATTTTAGTATCTTCACTCCTCCAGAACTAAAAAGTATTGTAAACTAGGCGCTTTCCGTTTTTGATTTAAAAATAAATGCTGTATTCAAAAAAAAAGTATCCTTGTCATTGTCGTATTTTAGAAATGTCAACTTTAAAAGTGACGTTTGGATTGGCGGCCGTTGCTATGGGTAACGGGCGCGAAATTAAATTTCGCGGACTGTGTTGAGAACGTGAAATACTCACTTCGCGTGCCATTGCACGAACAATATTTTTCTTTGCAATTTTGGGAATTGCAAATAAAAATATGTTTGTGCACTATAGCCTAAAGGCAGATTCGCCTACGATAATAAATATATTTATTAACAAAAATCAAACAAGTGCATACAACCTCCTTCTGTATCAGAATTATTCAAGTTGATCCGGTCATTGTGCAAATATTGTGACTTTAGGCATTTATTTATCTCCTAACCGTTAAGAAAAGCTCTATGTGGTTTTCTGGATTCAACTTTAATTATAAAGGTGGATTTCCACCAAACAGACAAAACAGCAACAAAACAGAAACTCGTGTCGATCTCAACAAAACCGCAACTTTTCAGAAACATTTTAGAAACATTTTAGAAACGAAAGAGGGAATTTTGTGGCATAGTGGGCAAATTATTAAATTAAAGAAAAAAGCATCCTCAAGTGGGAGTCGAACCCACGACCTCATGATCTCTAGCCATACGCTCTAACCAACTGAGCCATTCGAGGACATCGCAGATTCTGCTTGAATCTGCTACTGAAATCTTCGAATGACGATGAAGTTGAGTGATAGGTAATGGATCTCGACGGCCAGTGATAAGTACGTATGATTCTCGATTCATTTTCCAACATGAATATTAAATTATGGAAGGAAAGGATTCACGAGTGTGTGTCGATTCCTATGTCCTCGAATGGCTCAGTTGGTTAGAGCGTATGGCTAGAGATCATGAGGTCGTGGGTTCGACTCCCACTTGAGGATCCTTTTTTCTTTAATTTAATAATTTGTCCACTATGCCACAAAATTCCCTCTTTCATTATATGTATTTCGGACACAATATTTCCACTTTCGTTTTAGAAACATTTTAGAAACATTTTGAAGACAGGAGTCGCCGGTGATTGTTTTTGTTGGGTTTTCGAAGTCCCGGTCGAAGGCGGTAACTTCAAAGGGTTTCTGTACACAGCCGGCGTAGTGGAAAACGCAGTAACGTATCGGGAGAACATTTCAAAAAATGGAAAGCAATAAAGAGTTTTTTTTTCAATATGTCGTCACAATCATTTTCCGTAACGAGTTATACATATTATTTTCTCAGGGCACCATGACGCATTCGTTACGAAGAAAGTATGCAAGATCAACTCCAGGCGATTAGCCACTTTGATCTTTCAACGGTTTAAATCGCGAAAATCTCGTGTACGTGAGAATTGGCTCAAATTGCTCAATGTGCTTTTCATTAAATCCTCTAATGAAGTAACTGTACAGTGGGCGTTTTTTTTTCTCCTCCGTCAAAGTCGTTATCTTTTCTTATTTTCGTCGACTTCGATGGTAGACAGAAAACACAAGGCAGGTATTCAATCAAATTGGGCAGAGTGTAAATATAGTTTTCGTCAAACAAGAAGGGGATCCGTAAATTTATCAAAGGAAGACAGGGAATTCGTTCAGATCGTAAAGGCAATGCAGTGGGGTAGCAAGAAGTATTTTCGGGCAGTTTTACAGAACAAAATTGTTAAGCATAATAATCCATTTCGTTGATAATAAAATAAAAGCCATTGATCGAGGCTTATGTAATATATAGTTTTCATCATATTCTTCTGACCTTTGCGCGAATCCTGGACCTACAAACTTTTCTGCAAAACAATTTGATTATTAAATTTATTTGATATTTATTATTTAATCTACTCTGATAGAATATCAATACCAAACCAGGAAGAAATCAGCTGCAAATTAAATATTAGCAGGAGCACATAAATCAATAGGCCCAAGATATTTCGTCTACATTGCTACAATGTTGAGAAATTAATTACTAAGCTCATTGAAAATTATAAACTCAAAAAATGCATACAGAAATAAGGTGAAAACTTGGATTTTGATCTTTATTCTTATTATTTTAAACTTTTTAGTCCTTATTGCCATAAGCGTGTTTTTTTTGGTATAATAAACCATTAATTAAAACTCAAAGTTTTTATTTTCTCTAATTATAACTATCAGAAATTTTGATTTTAATCATGAATTAAATTGAAAAAAATCATGTGATTTAAATCGTGTATTTACATCAATTGATTTAAATCGTTTCAAACCTGATACACAAATATGTTTAAAAAAATATACAGTGCGCGCGTAAAGTATGGAAACAAGAAGATATATTTGACACCCCGTAAGATACAATAACAAAATTTTGGTTATGTATATTAGATGGACCAGCGATTTTAAATTTTATATTTTCGACGTTGTCAACTGTACAGTTTCTGAGATATACGAACAATATGTATATTTTTAAATGGGACAGCCCATATATTTTACAATTTTCTGTTACAGTTTTTTATTGCTGATGCAGGATACAAACTGTCAATTGCCAATATTGACCATTTTGAAAAATTAGGAAAATCATTTTTATTTTGTAATTAATATTGAAGTATAAACAGAAAAAATACCTGAAGAAAAAAATTAAATGAAACAGAAATCCATTCTGAATGAAAATTCATCCAATACTTTTTTTATCGTTACCGGAGAAATTAGTGCTATCTCCTCTGTAATTCTGTCTTTCAGTCCTTGGATAGTCTGTGGCCTATTCACATACACTTTGCTTTTTGAATAACCCCACAAAAAAATAATCTCAAGGTATCAAATCCGGAAATCTTGCTGGCCATTCGATAGCTCCTCTTCTTCCAATCCAACGATTTGGAAATGTAATGTCGAGGAACTCACGAACGCCTCGAAGATAATGAGGAGGCGCTCCATCTTGCTGAATCCAAATTGATCTATACACGATATGACGATGTATATCATCATGAAAGAGTCTGCCTAATTCTGGAATCAACTCTAATTCAAAAAATTCCCAGTATTCTTCACCTGTCATGGTTCTATTCCAAAAATAAGATCCAATAATGGTATTATTAATCATTCCTGTCCACACATTGATCTTTTGTGGATAGATAGATAGATAGATAGATAGATAGATAGATAGACTTCATTAGGCTAGTTTACACATCGGTTTATAGCACGTCAGTTTGTACAGAAATATTATCGATGGAAGATAATATGTAAAATATATAAGATAGAATAATATGTAAAAACATTCATTTTATCGACATTGACATTTTCATGCATTCATAAATTCTTCTACACTATAAAAACATTTATTTATGAGGTAACTTTTTACGTTAATCTTAAAACAATTTTCATTCAAGGCGCGAACTTCTAAGCTCAACTTGTTATAAAGTTTCAAATTCAGAGAATTAGATTTTGACTTAGTGAGCCTGAAGCGTTGAAGAGCTATTTGGTTTGCCGATCTGGTTTCGTATTTGTGAATATCAGACGAAAGAGTATAACTCCCTTTGTTTGAGTGTATTTCACAGAGGGTTTGATGAATATAAATGCATGGCAGTGTCATTATTTCCATGTCAATGAACAGGGGACGACAGTGATCACGGAATCCAACACCAGCTAGAAGGCGAATAGCCTTCTGGGATCTGAAGATAATTACCGCATTGCTGGAATTTCCACATAAAATGGTTCCATAACTAATTCGAGAATGAAACAGACCAAAATATATTTACCTCAATAATTCAGAACCTACAACATATCTCAATCTTTTTATGAGGAATAATGCACTAGAAAGCTCGCTGTTCAGTTTTTCAGTATGATAGTACCAGCTGAGAGTGTCATCGATTGTTATTCCAAGAAGCTTGCAGTGCGCTCCTGAGGTGTACTTATTGTTACTGGAAATAACCAGCTGTTGCGTTTTATCACCATTGAGTTATAGGAAATTAGCAGAGAGAACCAATTTCTAGCAAAGTCAATCGAATTGTCAGCTAGAAATTTGAGGCTATAAAAATCTGGAGGAGTATTGATAAGTGATGTATCGTCAGCAAAAAGAATGGTGGTAGTGTCCTGTAGCATGTGCTGACATATGTCGTTTATATAAATAATAAAGAGTAAGGGTCCAAGGACAGAGCCCTGAGGAACTCCATGTTTCAATATCCTGAGTTCAGATGTTGTATTTTGAATTTTAACCAGTTGTTGTCTGTTTGTTAAGTACGATGACATCAGTTTGAGTGGTGTTCCTCTAACCCCGTAATATGATAACTTTTCTAAAAGTAGGTCGTGAGAGACACAGTCGAAAGCCTTGGACAAATCACACATGGAGAGAATGGAATGTTGCTTGTTCTCAAGGCCTTCAACAATATCTTCCACGACCTTCAGCAGTGCCCTTATTGTGGATTTGTTTTGGCGGAAACCAAATTGAGTGTTGGCAAGGAAGTTGTTAGATTCAGAATACTGTGATGTGCCTTCCCCATCCAATAGGAAGATTTTCATATGACCGGTACCTGCAGTTTTGTTTATTGACTGTGCCATTTAACTGGAAAGTCGCTTCATCAGAAAAAAGGATTTGATTAAAGAAATTAGGATTGGTGTCAAATCTATTTAACATTGTTTCACAGAACTCCATTCTGCGATCTGGATCGTCTTCGTTCAGTTCCTGTACCAATTGTACTTTATAGGCATGCCATTTTTCTTTTTTTTAATATTTACGAACAGTTGTTTGACTGAGGTGATTTTTGGTTGCAACAACTCTAGTAGCCTTCTGAGGATCTTCAACCATCGACAAAAATAATTTGTTTGCTCTGGAAGAGCAGGGCGGCCACTTTTTGGGAGTTCTCGTACATGTCCACTTTCCTCAAATTTATGAATAATTTTAGATACAGTGCCACGTGCCATAGGAGTTCTGTCTTCATACTTGTTATTAAATATTTCACATACCTCTTCGTGTGTTCGTGTCCTACAAATAATGTCGCAAATAAAACACTCTAAATTAATAATATTATAGTATTACCTGTCACCACATCCTTTTAGTATTGAAATTTCAATTCTTTGACGCTCTGTTGAATGTAATATACTCTGATTTTCATCGCTCGTGAGTCTTTTTAAAAAAAAACACGTCGTACCTACTGACAGTAAAACCTACTTGATTTAACGAAATGAAACCGATATTCATATCATGTTTATCAGTACAAAAACACCAAAGATTTTTTTAAACTTCAACAAATACCAAGTGGCCCATTTTATTTTCTCTTTATGTCAATATCAACGGTTGCAATAAAAATATTTTTCTTAATTTCTTAAAATTAATGGTCAATATTGGCCATTAACAGGTTGTATGCTGCATCGGCAATAAAAAACTGTAACAGAAAATTGTAAAATATACGGGTTGTCCCATTTAAAAATAAACATATTGTTCGCATATCCCAGAAACTGTACATTTGGCAACGTTGAAAATATAAAATTCAAAATTGCTGGTTCATCTGATATACATAACCAAAATTTCGTTATTTTATCTTACGGGGTGTGAAAGATATCTTCATGTTTTCATACTTTACGCGCGCACTGTATGTAAGTAAAGGATTATACAGTGCTAGTCAAAAGTCCCCTCCCCCCCTCGTATCTTTTGAACGGGTATACTTATAATAATGAAATTTGGAGGGTGGAAATAAACGGATGTAGGCTTCTCAACTGGTCATAACAGGTGACGCAATAGTCATAAATGACGTCACAAGGCCACTGTGACCAATAATTTTAAATGGGACCCTATGGCAAGTGACAGCTCGTTTGAAAGGTATTGAAAATACCTATTCAGTCATACCAATTTTGTTTGGGTTTCGGCTGATTTTGATTGATAAATTGAAGAAATACGAAAATTATAGTTTCGCATTTAATTAATAAAGATTTAAGAACCAGTTCTCATAATAAGTGTTCAAAATGTGCTCCATCTACTTCCTGGCAGTAATGCATCCTATTGCTAAACTCTTGTCGTACTCGTCCCAGTGTGTCAGCGGAAATTGCCCTACATTCTTCAACAATTCGTTGTTTCAGAATGGCAATACTGTCAGGTGCTGTAGCGTAAACCTTAGATTTCAAGTACCCCCATAGAAAAAAATCTAATGGTGTAAGGTCCGGTGACCGAGCTGGCCATTCGATCGAACCTCGTCGTCCAATCCATCTACCACGATATTCTTCATCTAGGTAACGTCTTACTGCACCGTAATAGTGTGCAGGAGCACCATCTTGTTGAAACGTTATTTCCAAGTTGTCGAATTCATCTGGATTATCTTCTAGAATTTCAAGAATTAACGACTCATATCATTTTGTAACATCTCAGATACAATTCACTGGTTAAGTTAGCATTGAGAAAAGAGGCCCAACTATGTGGTTTCCCAAAATACCTGCCCAAACATTTACTTTTCTGGAAATTGAGTATGTTTTTCACGAAAGATGTGAGGATTTGTGTCACTCCAAAACCTCACATTTTGAGTTTAACATTCCATTGAGAAAGAAAGTACTTTCGTCACTAAAACAAATTGTCTGTATGTAGCCTGGTTGTTGGTTCATTTTATTGGACATAGTTTCACAGAATTCTAGTCTTCGGTCGGGGTCATCATCTGAAAGTTGGTGCACCATTTTTAATTTGTATGGATGAAATTTGTTTTTAGCCAACACCCTATGTACTGTCCTTTGACTGACTTCACAGATAGACGCAACTTGGGCTGTGGAAGAAGTAGGGTTTACTACCATTTCTCCAATTATGTCAATTTTTTGTCATCACTAATTGTTGGTCGACCAGATCGTTTGGCATCTTGAACACTACCTGATGCTTCAAACTTCCGAAGAAGCTCCCTCAAATAAACCCTCGATATAGGGCGATCGGGGTACCTCTCATTAAACAGTCGTTCCGCTGCATGGAAATTGTTTCTACATTCACCAATTATTAAGATAGCTGCTACTTTGTCGACTACAGTACGTACCATTTTGCCTATATAAACACTTAAACGTCTCGTTAAACAATAGCTTAGGTAAATTTTCAAGGTATAAACACTTTTGACAAGTAGAGAATTCAAAAACGTCAACCTTTTTGACAATTAACCAGAGGCGTACTTTAAAATCTTTATTAATTAAATGCGAAACTATAATTTTCGTATTTCTTCAATTTATCAATCAAAATCAGCCGAAACCCAAACAAAATTGGTATGACTGAATAGGTATTTTCAATACCTTTCAAAGGAGCTGTCACTTGCCATAGGGTCCCATTTAAAATTATTGGTCACAGTGGCCTTGTGACGTCATTTATGACTATTGCGTCACCTGTTATGACCAGTTGAGAAGCCTACATCCGTTTATTTCCACCTTCCAAATTTCATTATTATAAGTATACCCGTTCAAAAGATACGAGGGGGTGAGGGGACTTTTGACTAGCACTGTATAGCATAGTACTAGTATTATAGTGTTACAGTTATATTGGCATAGTGTTTCTACTCAAGCAAAATTCCAAATACCAATATCTCTTATCAAAATATAATATACAGATTTATCATTCGTACACCACTAGACAGTTGTTTTTATAGACTGAAGAATTCCCATAGACAAGCTCCTCGACAGCTATTTTGGATTTACCCTGAAACTTTGCTTTTGTAGAAATATTTCATAGATTGTAATTGATATGTTATAGTTATTTAATCAACTAGTGTAATAATGGTAGCGATTAATGATCGAGATATTTCAACGTTAGATCATTAATCGCCATTTTAATATTCGATTACAAAAATTTTCCGTCGATATCGTTCCTGGGGTCAACGTGAAATTTTCGATATCCATTTCCTTCAACTAGGAGGAGACTTACAATATTTGGATTTTAAAATACATCAATTTGACAGCGCAAAGGTAATATGATTTAGAATTTGAATTCGTGTATGTTTAGTTGCCTATAATACAATTATACATTAATGAAGAAATCGACCATTTAAAGGATATTAATTTTCGATTTTGGTGTATGTTTGGTTGCATATATCACAAGCACGCATTAAAAGATAAATTGAAGGTTAATAGGGGTCATTAACGATCGATTTTGTGTAGATTAAACAGACTCGTTAATAAGAGGTAGCCGGAAAAATAAATTATTATTATCTACTCTTGAATATGCATCTCAATCGGTAAATCATAAATATTTCCATTTTTCAGGAACGCCACTGGTCTCCGCATCCCGAAAGACACCAGCACGGCCTGCTTTTCTCATTTTACTTTCAGCGCTTCCATCGTAAATCATAGGGCCGACGAAAAGGTCTATGTAGATTAACTGTCAATATCAAAAAAAATCTCATATTGTGTTCTTTTCGTGGACAAACAAAATTCCCGGCTTACGTTGGCTTACCCCACGTGTATTCGGGTTGAATTACATGGTGGGTTGGATATTTTAAGTGTTTTGACTACGGTAAAAATCCTTACCCTGAATTTCAAATCAAATACTCTATTTACTCTTTACTTTACCATGTTTCATGGAGTTCGGGGAAAAATTATGAAAGTTCGTTTTTTCAACCCCCGGCGGATTGACTATACTTCTGCGATAATGCAATTTGTACGGCTATACCCAGTTCACAATCGAATCTTTCCAGTCTTGTTGTTATGCTTTATACCCAATATCCCTGATTAATTTCATACACAATCCACACATCACCACCGAATACAACCGCAACATTAATTAAACACGGGTCCTACAATCCTGCAGGATCCCGCAGACTAAAAGTAACCCAAACGATGGATTTTGTCCGGCTTCGGAGGGTATTTCAGCATGCAGAAACTATACACTCCAAATTTATTTGTTATTATCCGCAGAATAAAAACATCCAAAGGATTTTTTTTCAACATTAAGTTGATATTGCTAACCGACGAAAAAAAAGGAGTAGGTTCTCTAGTCGACGAGTATATTTTTTTTATGTATGACCACGCATAACTTTTTACAGGGTGGCCCGATGATGATTCTTTTTTCCTCGAAGTTGGTCCCATTTGGATTTCACTCCTAAGGGTGGGAAAATGGGGGATGATTGTTGGTTCACCCACTGAATTTTTACTTACCGACCGAATCTACCAAGCATAACTTTGTACTAGGTAATCCGATTTAGATGATTATTTTTTTGATACAGAAGAGGTTGTATGCACTTGTGTGATTTTTGTTAATAAATATAGATTATGATTCTGCCTTTAGGCTATAGTGCACAAAAAATATTTTTATTTGCAATTCCCAAACGTTTCCGGTCAAACGACTATCTTCAGGGGAAATTCTGAAAAGTGAAAAGGTTATAGGAAATATTATAGTAGATAAATATTATGTGATACAAAAAAAAATTGTGTGAAGCTGTTGAAATTACTCACTTGTCAGAATTTATACAAAGTAACTGTAGAAGATGAACTCATTTTATGAGACATTATCTTTGTAGAAAATTATGATCTGAACCGGACATGTCAAGATTGAAACGAAGAAAACGTGAATCAAGAAACATGAACTAATCAACAAACGAATAAGAAATTGACATGTCCCCCCATATCAATTAAGAATCAAAGAGCGCCAGATTTAAAAATATCAAAGTACTAGGAGTGACTTTAGAAGAAGTAGGCTGTGCGAAGAAGGAACAATTCTATTTATATTATAGCGATTTAAGGTAGTTCCGCCACGAGACAGTTGAATTAGGAAATTATTTTCGACGGAATCGAAGAATTTTTAAGTACTTTTCGATTTGAAACGGTAATAAATTATTTTTTTGGGGGGGCACTCGCCCCCCCCCAAATCGACTTTAGAAAATTTTTTTGTTATAGAATGTCGGCGACAAGTGAAAGTGTGAAAGTGAAAGTGTGAAAGTGAAAGTGTGAAAGTGAAAGTGTGAAAGTGAAAGTGTGAAAGTGAAAGTGTGAAAGTGAAAGTGTGAAAGTGAAAGTGTGAAAGTGAAAGTGTGAAAGTGAAAGTGTGAAAGTGAAAGTGTGAAAGTGAAAGTGTGAAAGTGGGAAAGTGTGAAGTGAAAGTGTGAAAGTGAAAGTGTGAAAGTGAAAGTGTGAAAGTGAAAGTGTGAAAGTGAAAGTGTGAAAGTGAAAGTGTGAAAGTGAAAGTGTAAAAAATGAGAAAGTGAAGTGAAAGTGAAGTGTGAAAATGAAAGTGTGAAAGTGAAAGTGTGAAAGTGAAAATGTGAAAGTGAAATGGAAA